>JAIUZE010015176.1:0-71151 GCA_022085475.1 Heliosperma pusillum | reverse complement strand
CAAGACATCGGAAGAGGTCGAGCGCATGAGTCGTATTCCTTATGCATCAGCCATAGGATCGATCATGTATGCCATGATATGCACACGTCCAGACGTGGCATATGCATTGAGTATGACGAGTCGGTACCAAGGCAATCCAGGTGAAACATACTGGATCGCTGTTAAGAATATCCTTAAGTACCTACGGAGGACTAAGGATTGAGTATTGACTTATGGAGGTGACACTGAGCTATGCGCACCGGTTTCCGCAGATGCTAGCTTCCAAACGGATCGAGGATGACTCAAAAATCTCCGTCTGGGATTCGTGTTATCTAATGGCGCTGCGGTCAGCTGGAAAAGCTCCCAACAAACTGTTATAGCATATTCTACGACTGAGTCCGAGTTTTATGCTGCTTCAGAGGCTGCGAAGGAAGCTATATGGATGCGTCAGTTCTTACAGGGACTAACCGTAGTTCCTAGTTCGGATGACCCGATCACCATCTATTGTGATAATAGTGGTGCCATCTTTCAGGCTAAGGAGCCTAAGTCCAGCAACAAGTCTAGGCATGTACAACGGAAGGCTCACATGATCCAAGATTACGTGGAGCAAAAGGAGATAGTGATAGACAAGATTGCTACGGATGATAACGTTGCAGATCCTCTCACTAAACCGTTAAGATATGATAAGCATGAAGGGCACGTTATTTCCATGGGAATTAAGCGTGTTCCTGAGTTGTATTAGTTGTTTCATATGAATCAGACATGTATCCTTTTCATAAAACTATTAATAAAATCATCGTTATGTTTTATATTTTGTTTTTCATGTGGGTTGTACAGACAACATTTAACACCACAAAGTGAACTGAATTACATAATATTTGTTTTGGGTCCGTAATTGCCTACATGAGCTGATAACTCTGGCAATTATTTTGTGACGTCGATTGATGGTGGGTTCAACGAGCCATAAGTCAAACTGTTGACTGATCGATAACAGATGCGAGTTATAATGATACTGCGCAGGACATTTTGTGACAACGTTATGGAGTCCTAAATGTTTCATGAACATTAGTGCCTAGAGTGGATAGGAGCATCATAGTGTTTCTAGGTCGATTCTTTTGACATATAGAGCTGTCTCTTGAGGTTAAGGCAGTTTGGGGTGCTTTGGTTTCTTTCTCATGAGTCGAACGTAACAAGGAGGACTGAAGTAAGATTTTTCACTGCGTCGAGTTTCAAATCACTGCGCTTGTATCTGCAAGTTTCGAGTTGAATAAAATATCCAACCTTTATCAGGATATGATATTTCTCAGGGCCACTCGAGGAGCTGTAACTGAAATGCATGGCCATGCTCGAATAAAGATTCGTTTATCAGTTAAGTTACTCTCTAGTCGGGGAAAACACTCTTGATACTGATCACTTGTAAACTACGACCTTTGTGAATACGGACTTTGCAAATTGGTTTACATTGAGTGGGAGAAATTTATTATGGATATGAGAATCGGTTATCGCACATACACTTGTACGGACAAGTGGGAGATTGTCGGAGCTAGTGTCCTCCACAGTTAGTGCAATAACATAAATAAATCTCTATAGGTTCACAGGGTATACTTTGTATTGAAATCAGTTGATTAACGTTTATCGATAACGGTTGGCTTGCTAGATAAGTTTGACGTTATTGTCATACAGATGGCGGTGATCAACTGGTCCCTAAAAGTCACACCTAAAGGATGTGATTGAGAGATGTGATTATTTGAGAAAAATAATCATATTGATGCCTTATTAAATGACTAAAAGGTTAGTCGGTGTTTTTGACTAAAAGGTTAGTCAATGTGATGATGATATAATCATTTAATAACGATTAAATGATGTTAGCTAAGACGAATTAACTGTAATTCGTAATTAAATATAAAATGTTATATTTAGTTGTAGTATATAATGTGAGCTTAAACGAATTAAAATGTTAATTCGTAATTAAACATAAACCGTTATATTTAATTAGCAGGATTATAAATATACCGATATTTATAATTGAAGTATATATTATACGATTGTCATAATAATTGTTATGTTAATATATCCACTGCAAAATGTTGTAATGGACCTTATTAATGTATGACAACATATTAGACAAATATAATATGTATAACATTATATTAAATGGAAGCTAATATAACCGAAAAAGAGTCCAAATACACTTTGGAATTTCGGTCAAACATGGTAACAAAATAAGAGAAAAATAGCCCTTATTTTTCTCCATGTGTGCCGTGGGTGAGGTAGTATATGGGAGGAGTTTTTACTCATTCTAAACTCTCTAATTGATTCATCATTAATTTACAACACACAAAAAGATACAGACTCTTTTTCTCTCTAATTTTCTAGCAAATACAAGGGCATTTCTCGATCAATCTTGGGTGAGACGATTAGGAGGATATCTGATTTGATATCTGTTCTTAGGCCGAATTTACGAGGACTAAAGGTTATTCCTAATCCCTTTGTTTATTATGCAATTTTGTTTATGACCCGTTAATCATATAAATCGTAATTTCATTATAATACTGTTAGATTAAAGGGATGTATACGGATATATTCCCACAAGATCCACATCAAACATTTTCTAGATTGTCCCATTGCCACAAGTACTTCAGTTCCTATAAGTAGATCACAAACGTTCAGATTTTCATTACCCTCACACTATTTGGATAAAAAATTTGAACCGAGTATACCAGGAACGAATTAAAAGGCAAGTCCACGCTACCATAATTACCTTATTTCCTACAATTCGCCAAACTCTATTCCACAATGTATCTTTCATTGACATAATTAGCTACTTTATCTAGGTATCTTATTAGGTTTGTTAGTCAAATATATTTATGATATCATTCTTTGTGCAATCTATCAACCTTTGTGCACCTCTAAACCTTTGTGCAACATTCTTGTAAATAGCATTGTATTTATTATCTTTAGTAATTTGTATCTAGAAAGTTCAATCTATGTAGATTAGATTGTATATTGTAATTTGACTATAAATAAGAGAATGGATAATCACCTCCATAGGGGATTATACTTTGTAACATGGTATCAAGCTAAGAGAAGTGTTTCGATCTTCTCTCTCAGTCCATCTTCCTGTTTCCTCTTCGTCATCTCTCCTTATTTTTTCGAAAATAAGCACCTTGGCCTCACGCCTCCTTCAACATGACAAGAGATAATGCATCCCCCTCCAAATCTCCATTGCATCCCGTTTTTACCGTCACCAATATTAAAAACAAAGTCCGTGTTCTCGATGGCACGAAGGTTACTTATGCATCTTGGGTTCGCTTGTTTAAACTTCATGTCCGCGGTCATGATGTGTTGCCACACATTGACGGCATGGCTACCCCGGCTCCAACCGATCTGACCTATGCGTCTTGGTAGTGCAAGATTGATGCTCATGTTCTCCAATGGATATATGGTACGGTCAGCGACAAACTCCTCCCTGACATTCTTGAAGATAATCCACCGCTCGTCAAGCTTGGCTTCGGGTTGAAAACATCTACAACAACAATAAGGGTGCTCGTGCCGCTGCTTTTGAATCCGAGTTTAATTCCCTTAAACTCGAACAGATGTCGTCCCTAGAGGCCTACTGCCAACGCCTCAGGGAACTTGCCGGGATGCTTCATGATGTCGATGCCCCAGTCACCGACCAACGCCTTGACATCCAACTGGTTCATGGTCTTCCAGGTGAGTATGACACGGTTGCATCATATATTAATCAGACATCTCCTAATTTCGAGACCGCTCGAAGTATGCTCGAGCTTGAACTTCACCGCAAGGCTGGCCGTGACGAGCCTGCCACTGCCTTGGCAGCCCCTGCGGCTTCTCCCACTGACCCCTGGGTCGACCTCAACCCCAAGACCACCAACCTGGGGCCCCCTTGTCAGTCTCATAACAACAACAACAACCGCTCCTATCGTCGCCACAATAACAACAAAAATTACAGCAATCACAACCAATCCCGCCACCAAAATACCGCCTCTAACCCACCTCAAACCGCCTATCAGTGGGGCCCTGCGCCTAGTTGGCTTGCCCCCTGGACTCCCCCACCATGTCCCCACCCCACCTACCCTGGCTGGGCTGCACCGTGGCCTGCCCCATCACCCCTACAACCTCGGCCTCCCTCCACTCGCACTAACCAGCCTCGCCCTTTTGGGCAAGCCTATGTTCTCGAAATCGAACCCCCACAACCTACCGATTTAAGCCAGTCATTCCAAACTCTTTCGATGCAAAATAGCATGTATCCGTGGTACATGGATACGGGCGCGTCGTCGCACCTAACCTCCGACCCAGGTATGATCAAATCTCCCTTATATACGAGCAAAATTCGTTCTATTTATGTCGGTAACGGCCATAGCATTTCCGTTTTGGGTTCAGGCACATCGACCATAAATACTAATAGTCGTACCCTTCAATTACGCCAAGTACTTCACACACCCCACATCATTAATTAAAAATTTAATTTCTGTTCGCCAATTTACCAAAGATAACAATGTTAGTGTCGAATTTGATCCTTTTGGTTTCTCTGTGAAGGATATTCCGACTGGGAAAATGATTTTGCGGAGTGACAGGTAATGGCGAGCTTTACTCCGTGTCAGCCGTACCCACCTCGATTCCCGCCCCTCCCGCTCGTCCGTCGGCTCTTCTGGTCCATGGACCCGATATTTGGCATTCCCGTCTCGGTCATCCCGGGGCTTCCGTTCTTAGTTTATTAAATTCGCCGAGTCGTATTAATTGTAATAAACAAAACATTCCTAGTATTTGTTCTTCTTGTCAAATAAGCAAACATAAATGATTGTCATTTCATGATTCACACTCTACCACTATTGCTCCACTCGACATAGTTCATAGCAATCTATGGACTTCACCCATTTTAAGCAAACACGGTTACAAATATTACATGGTTCTCATCGACATTTTTTCACAATTTGTATGGGTCTATCCTCTCAAGTTTAAGTGCCAAGTGTATGACAAATTCATCCAATTTCAAAGCCTTATTCACACACAATTTAACGTCAAAATCAAATCATTTCAATGTGACTTAGGCCGTGAATTTGACAATACTTCATTTAAAAACTTTGCCTTTAAACATGGACTTGTCTTCCGTTTCTCGTGTCCTCAAACCTCCTCACAAAATGGCAAATCTGAACGAATGATTCAACGTCTAAACGACATGACCCATGTCCTTCTCCAGCACGACTCGGTCCCCAAGCACCATTGGGTCGATGCCCTTCACGCAGCTACCCATCTCCACAACATTTTACCCACCTCCACACTCCAATATAACACCCCCACATCCGTTCTCTACCTCAAACATCCATCCTATGACCACTTACGTGTCTTTGGGTGTGCTTGTTACACCAACATGTCTGCCACTCGTCCTCATAAACTCGCTCCTAGATCTCTCAATTGCGTCTTTCTTGGGTACCCTCCCAATCAGCGTGGGTATCGGTATCTTGATCTTTCCACTAGTAAAATAATTGTGTCTCACCATGTCGTCTTTGATGAACACGTTTTTCCATTTCAGGAACAATCCCACACGACAAAACCACTCGACACACAACCTATAAGCCCACCCATACTTCAAACGATATCACATTTAATTGCCCCTCTACTACCCACGCCCACCCTCAATCAAATCCATCCCCACTCCCTTGTTCATACCCCTGCCACTTCCCCTGCCCACACACCGAATCAGGACCCCCTACCTCCCCGCAGACCTCTGACCATCCTCACCTTTCCCCTCCCACCATTCCCGCTTCCGCCACCACTCCTCATACACCCCCACCACCTCCCCCACCAACGAAACGACCACCCTTACCCACCCATAACATGTCTACTTGCGGCATGAACGACATTTTCAAACCTAAGGCCCTTCTCACTTCACCCAATATCTCCCCTTTACCCAAATCCCCTCACCTTGCTTTTCACGACCCAAACTGGAACCATGCTATGCATGACAAATTTTCTGCATTAAAGGAAAATCATACGTGGGATTTGGTGCTTAGGCCGACTAACGCGTCTGTTATTCGTTGTATGTGGTTATTTCGTCACAAGTTTAATGCAGATGGTTCCCTTCAGCGCTACAAAGCCCGTCTTGTCGTCAATGGTAAAACACAACAAATCGGAATCGACTGTGACGAAACTTTCAGTCCGGTAGTCAAACCCACTACTATTCGGACAGTCTTAAGCCTCGTCGTCTCCAAGTCTTGGCCAATTCGTCAATTAGACGTCAAAAATGCTTTCTTACATGGCGACTTGAACGAGACCGTCTATATGCACCAACCACCAGGCTTTGTCGATTCTTCTGCCCCTCACCATGTCTGCCAACTCCGTAAGTCACTTTATGGTCTCAAACAAGCACCTCGCGCTTGGTATCATCGGTTTGCCACATTTATTTTATCGCAGGGTTTTATTAGCAGTAAATGTGACTCGCCCTTATTCATTTATCGAACATCCGCTGCTACGGTTTACTTGCTCCTATATGTTGATGATATCATTATTACAGCTTCCCGCCCCGCCTTACTTCGCTCACTAATTGCCCGTCTCTTTCAAGAATTTGCCATGACTGATCTCGGTGACCTTCACCACTTTTTGGGTATTTCGGTAGACCGCACCTCTCATGGTCTCTTCCTCTCCCAAACATAATAAGCCAATGACATCATTCACCGTGCCAAAATGGCTTCATGTAAGCCGTGTACTACACCAGTCGAACCCGGCTCCAAATTAAGTGCTGATGCAGGCCCACATATGGAGGATCCTGCTCTTTATCGTAGTCTGGCCGGCGCCCTTCAATATCTAACAATCACCCGACCCGACATTGCCTACTCCGTCCAACATGTTTGCTTATTTATGCATGATCCCCGTGCCTCCCATTTCCAATTTTTAAAACGCATCATTCGATACATTCGAGGCACCTCTAATCACGGGCTCACCATTCGTCCTACACGTACTTGTGCTCTCACTGCCTACTCCGATGCAGACTGGGCTGGATGTCCAGATTCCCGTCGGTCCACATCTGGTTAGTGTGTTTTTCTAGGTGACAACTTGGTATCCTGGCCCTCTAAACGTCAAGCAACTATTTATCGATTCAGTGCCGAGGCCGAATATCGTGGAGTCGCAAATGCTGTCGCCGAAACCAGATGGCTTCGTAATTTGCTTCTTGAGCTCCATGTTCCCCTTCAACTCTCCACCATTGTGTTTTGTGACAATATCTCCGCTGTTTATTTATCCGGCAATCCGGTCCAACACCAACGAACTAAGCACGTTGAGCTCGATATACATTTTGTTCGTGACAAAGTCAAAATTGTTGAAGTGCGTGTCCTTCATGTCTCGTCCGAATACCAATATGCCGACATCTTCACCAAAGGCCTCCCTCGTCACCTATTCTACCGTTTTCGGGCCAGTTTGAGCGTTCGCCCTCCTACCGCTCCAACTGCGGGGGCGTGTTAGTCAAATATATTTATGATATCATTCTTTGTGCAATCTATCAACCTTTGTGCACCTCTAAACGTTTGTGCAACATTCTTGTAAATAGCATTGTATTTATTATCTCTAGTCATTTGTATCTAGAAAGTTCAATGTATGTAGATTAGATTGTATATTGTAATTTGACTATAAATAAGAGAATGGATAATCACCTCTATAGGGGATTATACTTTGTAACAAGCTTTTCAAAAGAATGATCTAGGAAAGTACTTACCTTTGGAACCTGACTAGCCGATACCCATTGAGTTAACTAGTAAGTAGGCATCAACATTGTTTCGCAAGCAAAGCATGATTGAAAAGAATTAATCATACCCATCTGCCTTGACGTTTGATCATATATAACTTATCCGATACCCTGACACCACAGCTATTTTCCCTCTTCATTTTCACAAGTTCTTGTTTACAACCGTTGTAAAGTAGAATAATTACAACGAAAGTGTAAAACCATCCAAACCAACACTAATTTGGGGGTGATAGATGATACATCTCTTTGTTGTAATTTACAAACTATAAGCAATATTGATTGATTCATTTTATGACCCCACCGGAAATTACAACATGTGTTCTAAATGTGCAAGGTTGATTTTCGAAATCTCGACACCATTGCATTGTATAGGTTAAAATAGCTCGACACCCGACCGGGTGGAATTTTACTCGACCGGTGAATTCACCAGTCGGTTTTCTCGAGCTTTTGGTCGATTTTGGTCTAAATCGCCTTCGGACGAAATTTCACCCAAACGGGCAAATTCTACCCGCCGCCGACATTGTTCGTTTCCTGATTTTAATTCTTCTTCCTTTAGGGAGTATGATATAAAAATGATTTTGGACAGTTTTATAGGGATTTGTTGTTTAGAGAGAAAAAGTATTATAGTTTTAGAGGAGAACACAACATTTAATTTTATGACTTGTAAGAATTGGGGAATTTCATTCAAGTTTATGCAAGTTAATATTTGTTTTCATCTTCATTATCATTTTAGTTGGTAACCTTACTCTTCTTTCTTTTATTGCAAATGCTAGCTTTATATCTTAGACTAGTTTTTCATTTTATTTTAGTTACTTGATCAATCACCGTGAACCTTGTTTTAATTAGTATCATCTAATTAGATATATCTCTTATTTGATCAAAGTTAGAATCTTTACTTTATGAATATGTTTGGTCATGTGATTTACATAATTTCTCCTTGTAATAGTATGTATTTGGTTATTACGTTTGATTAGTTTCTTAGTTAGGGGAGGAGGGGATTAGGATCTTTATACTTGTCTTGCCAAAGGTTTGATTTGTTATGTCTTTCCCAAATTTGTGGACCTAGACTTAATCTTTCAACGATTTTGGTGTGTTATTCGGTTAGGGTGACGACTTGACCCACGTACCGTAATCTTGACCTAACTAGAAATATCTAGGTTAACCTCTTATCTTAGTTGAATACTTTGACTTCAGGAATCTGGTCAATGGTTGTTGTTTTGGATTGATCGAGCGACTATTCAACCTAATATAAGTTGATTACCTTTGTTTTTGATTCGGTGATCGCATCTTCATTCTTTTGACTTGTTGCGAGTCCGATTCCCTAACCTTTCCCGGCCAAGCGCCTTTTTATTATTGAATTTAATCGGCTTTAATCACCCTAGCCACCCTAGACTTCAATAGGTGTTTTTTTAGTTCGAGCTAGCTTAGTTACTTTGACTTCATTAGAATCATATTTTACTAAATCAATTTGGCTCCCATCGCTTGTTAGACTGTACATAATTAAACTAATAATTGAACCGTCTTCGTGGATTGGATACTCGCACTTGCTTTTACTTGATTTAGCTAGTCAGAATATTTTGATAAAAGGGTTACGACATCCCTCTTAGCATGGCCTCAAGTCTTTTTTTTGTAGATATATGACAAATTTAGGTTTTAAAAAAATCATCAAACATGCTAGCAAAATTTTGTAAGGTAAGAAGCTTGAAAATGGATGAAAAAGTATTAATTTTGGCAACATATTTGGAAGTCATATACTCCCTCCTATTCACTCATTTTTTTCTCTTTACTTTTTGCATAAAAATTAAGAAAATAGATTTGCATCACACAGAACACACTACTACACACACAAATGAATTTGGATCACACAACACACAACCCCACAACCAAATAAGGAAATATGGAAGAAAACCCGACTTACCTAATAAGGAAATAGGGAAGACATGAAAGAATACGAGGGAGTATATGTTATGGAAATTTTACATCCTAAATATTAATATATATTTTAGTTATGAAAATTTTAAATGTTTTTACATATACTTGTACAAACTCGTACAATTTTGTACAAGTTTTAAGCTAGTAAATGACTATCACAAACTCTCATTGAAGACGGACATATCCGTCTTGAATCAAGACGGATCTGGTTGCCACTCACAAAGAGGCACGTGAGACTTTGGGAGGGCAAGTGGGAATGAAAGACGGGGCGAGTTCTTCACTTGCCCTTCCACTTACCTCTTTATAAAACGTGCAATTTAACCCGTTTTTTTATTAAAAACAGATATACCCGTCTTCAACAAGATAGGTTGAATGACTATAGTCTTGTTGGAATTTTACAATATTGGTCTAAGTGCATTTTACCAAACCTTCAATAACGACGACCTTGTCAAGTCAAATACACACTTTGATGGGAAGTTATACTAGTCTACGCCTCTACGCTTTGGTCGTGAGCTTAAGTAATTACACGCATTCCCCATTTCCATAACACACACATTTTAGAATCTTTGTTGTGGAGACAAGTCATCATTTGTTTCGCCTTTAGAATAATACTCCCTCCGTTCCGGTCATTTGTTTACCTTTTGTTTTGGTACAATTATTAAGAAAATGATAAGGGATCTCTTGCGGATGTACTTGAATGACATGTGGACAATAGTCTCATTGGGTGATCAAATTACTCATAGATTACCATCCTAATATAGAAAGTTAAAACAAATGAATGAGACACCCTAAAATGGAAATGGTAAACAAATGACTGAGACAAAAGGAGTATATTTTTTTGGATGATTTTTTTTGTTTGGTGACAATGATTGGTTCTTCATAGTAGGGAACTTTCAATAAGTAGAAGTAGTACTCCGAATATATTTCATCAATTGGTCTCCCTTGCGACGGGTCAGCATTTGTGACGGATATTTTGTGGGTTAAAATGGTAACATAATGGGTTAGTGGAGAAAGGGGACCACATGAATAGTATTGCAGAGAGAGAAAAAGTGGGTACTTTGTGAGGTAAAATGGTATCCGTCGCAAGGCTTGCGACGGATAGTGCCGTCACAAATGAGAATTTGTGATATTTCATAGCATTATATCAAAGAATTAGAACTTAAAAGACTGGATGATATAAACTTGAAGTTAGTGTTTGTAAAATAAAAGAAGATTAAGTAAAACTAAGAAACCAATTGTACTTTGTGCAGTTGTGCTAGTGGTTAAAAGTTATCATCTCTAATAATTATAATGACCAAAGTTCAAATATTGATACCCATCCAACAATCGTCCTTAAACCTAAACCAAAACTATAACTAAAACTTAGGAGGGACGAAAGACGATATTTTATAACGAAACCCTAATAATGTACTTCGTAGTAGTTACTCCCATATTTAGAAAATAAATGAGTATTTAGAATCTTTGGATTTAATTATCGTGTAATCTATTCGTAAGAGTAATTTGGAATATGTTTGGCCTAGTTTTAAGAAATTATTGTATATATGTTTTTGAAAATGAGTTCTAAAACTTTTTCTTGATAAAATTGTATGGTTTGGCTACCATTATATAAAATTGTTATTCAAAAAAGAGTTTTCCAAATTTACAATAGAGGCAAAAACTCACTACTCATTTGTTATGGATTATGATCGATCGATGAAATAAATCAAAATATCTCATAAAGTGGCTGAGCTTCTTTTTTTCTTGTGAAATAGCGCTCTTTCGTTGCAATCCTCGACGCAATTTTCATCTTAGGTCGTTTGAAAACAGACCATTTGTGTTGCTAATACATAGGGGTATCGGTGCCTACGTCTGACACCCCTACCTCACAATTTGCGGGAGTCATTGGCACTAGGGTTTGGGATAATGTTAATTATTTAAAAAAAAAAAAAACCTTTTTACTCATACGTGTGAAAAAAGAATAAATATATGTGCAAAAGTAATTAATAAAGATCTCGACTCATAAAGAATGGAAAAGTATGGAACTATAAATAAGTATTGTATATTTCATCTTAATTGAAATATGTTTACAACACACAATTTTGTGATTTATGTATTATTAAATATCTCAAAAGTATGATAAAAATTTATAAGCACCAAAATAGTACTTCTATACTTATAGAGGTCAAATTTTAGTTTTTGAGCTTTTAAAAGTAATTTTGGTGAGATATGAATAATACTATTATATATTTAGCCTAATTTCTACTTTTATTGTTAAAAATAATTCTTAAATAAACCTATAGCCAAATTCGTACTCGATCATACTTACTCCGCCACTAACTTTGACTAGTATTACAAATCAAATCCCCTATTTACTAAAGGGAAGTGCTAGGGCGACACCGGGTGTTACCGAGTTTCGGTAACACCCTAATAAAATAATATGAATAAATAAAAAAGTAAAAAGTTATTTTTGTTTTTGCGCCAAAATCGTAAGGATAAAACCGTAATTCACAATCTATTATAATAATAAAATTATAATATCAAAGATACTTTATTAGTTATAACTAAACTAAATCTAATATTATACCGGAATACATATCATAACAAACCCTACATCTTCATCTTCATTCCTCATGTCAAATCTTTACCATGGGTCTAATTATTTGCTTATTCTGTCATTAAAAAGGGTTCACTTATTGACAAATTAAAGTGCATTTTCTGTTTGGAGTAAGAAGAGCTTTGGTTGTGTGATTCTACAAGTATTTCAATGGATTCATAGATGAAATAATCTTTACAAGTTGATTAATTGTCAAACCAAATAAGGGTACGCAAGATTACTAATGTGAACATAAAGTATTGTTCAACAATTTCATCAGTATGGCACTCTAAAAAATGCTGAAAATCTTTTTTTTTGTTTTTGTTTTTATTATTGTTATTGTTGAATTAATTAATTAATGCTAAGTTCCTAAACTACCCTTTAACACTAGTTAATTTGAAATTTGAATTTTGATGAAAGGAAAACAAAATACATATGTGAATTACAATAATACCCCGGGTGTCGCTCACTTTGAGTAACACCCGGTGTCGCCATCTCATTTTCCTTTACTAAAAGAGTAACAAATCTCCACAATGTCCCGCTTAATTTTTCAGCCTAACTGACCACTCTACTATAGAATACCTGTTTTTAATAAAAAAATGAAATAATTATATCTATTGTCAACTTCATTAACACTTTAACCTAAAAAATTCGCCCTTTCATTGACACGGGATCAACCCTAATAAAAAAAAACCAAGTAATATGATTGAAACATTCAACGTTCGTGAACTATACATAATAAAAGAACATGCAATTCAACACTCTACCTCGGTCTAGCATGCACTAATACTTGAGCATTACTTCCACTACCTTTGTTTACTACTACTACTATAATTACACTCACTTATAGTACTAATATAATGTTGCAGTACTAGTCAAATGTTTCTAGATCCCTAGACTTTTCTAAATTGTCAGCGGCTCACTTCAACTTATTTTAATTTTTGTTGCTAATTGCTATCTTCATCTTCACCTTCAATCCGATCGAAGATGTCTTAGTCAGGTTAAGACGAAGATATCGTGAATAATAGGTTTCAGATCAAATCCCGTCTTTCGATATATTGACCGAGTACGTACGTAATAATTTCTCAGTTAAAACTGGAAACTATTATTACTGGCTTTATTTTCACTTGACGACGAGATGTTGCTTCCTCCAGTAAAATACGCGTCACTAATAATATTCATATTCTTATTTGCCATTTTTCTTTGCATTAACATATTATTATTATTATTATTATGGGACGAGGATGACATGGCAGCATTTGTGTAAGGCATCTGTCCCACGGGATACTGCAACCCGTAACCCAAACCTGGCCCAATGTTAAACCCATGTGGGCCCAAGTTGGAAACTGGAGGAGAGGAGTTATTGTTTGGGCCACCAGTGAACTGCTGGACCATGGCCCGGAAGTTAGTCGTATCCGTATTGAGGAGCGTCGTGGGGGTTCGCCTAGAGGCTCGGGTTCTACGTCGGCCCGGTTTAGTGACCCGGCCCGTTGGGCCCATTTGGGTTAGACTATGTTGGAGGGGAGTTGTTTGGGTTGAGACCACCGTGGATTCGGATATTAGACCCGAGAAGAAGAGGTCGGGTGGGGACGTGGCGATGTACGGCTGTGCCATTTGTCGGATATTCGGAGTATTATTATTATTAGTAGTAGTAGTAATATGGTTGTTTTGGTGGGAGTGAAACCATTCACTTGTGCTAGCCATTGATATGAGAGATTGAGAGGTAGGAGAAATAAGGGACAAAAGTAAAAAGTTATTTTAGAAGAATAATTGGAATTGATGAGGGTAATATGTAGAGGGGAGTGGGGAGAGGGAGATTAATAAGTGAAGGTTGGTGTATTTATTGGTGAAAATGCACCAATGCGGTCAAAGTCAATTATTTTAGGTGAATTTTGATCGTGACTCAAGGCTCATTTCGTGTATTGTTTATGTCTTTATTAGATGGATACATAAATAAATTCCAAATATTCCAGACACTGGATTATAGCAAGAGTTGTATGTAGTACGTAACGTAAAATGTAGATGGTTTTAAGCAACACAAATTCCTATTTGTCTTAAACTTAAGACGGATACCATATTCTCTCACAAAATACCCATCAAGGGTGAGTGGAGAGGGGGTGTCCACCTTGTCCCCTCTACCCATTTCCTCTCACAAAATACCCGTTGCAAGATCCGACCCGTTTTAAGCAAGATCTAATGTTTAAGCAAAGTTAGGATAAAATAAGGATCAGGTTGATTTCAATAACATCGATGATACTCATTTATGAAGGGCTCCCATTATGTTAACGTTGTTAATATTTTTTGGTGCAAAGGTCAACGTTGTTTATATTTACTACGCTTTTTAAAATAATTTTTAGAGCATAAAAGTTTTTTTTTTTGGTCTAACGAATGGCGCACTTAGTCGTATTACAATAGAGGGGAGAGGGGATAGAACCTGAGACCTATTGTCCACAATACCTCCGTCTTAACCACTAGACTAAGACATCTCTGGTCCAACAAATTTATTCAGTTATAGAGCATTCTATTAATAGAATACTGCTGCCAAAAAAAAAAATATTAATAGAATACATAATGAATAAAACTCGAAACATAAATAATAATAGACCTCTTATTATTGGTATGATGAGGAAATGTTCCAAATGAGAAGGCACGTGAGTCAAAAGGCGTGTGGCATGGGTTTTCTGGAAAGTCCAAACTTCAGAGTAGAAATGGTTCCCAATAGGCCAATAGGTAGTGAGGTCATTTTACTCGAGTCATTCTACATCATGCATGACAACGTAATCGCTTCCCCGTCGTAGACGCTCCGAAATGTACTTGGTATACAAACCGTCTAACACACTACCACCAAGGCATTAAGCCATTTAAGAGCGATTAAAAGTGAAAGACGACTCTCCTCTTAGCACTCTATCATTTAAGAGGACGTCCTCTATAGTGTGTCACATATGTCAAGCGGGACTCCAGTTCCTCGCCAGGTTAAAAGTTGAAGCTATTTTCAGTAGTACAAACACATGATAAATACCGTCCCAAGTGAAAGTTCAACAACAACAAAGCTTAATACCAACACAAGGGCCAACATGAATGATCATTTGAAACTGTCAACGACCGTCAAGATAAATGGGACATGTATAGTTGTATAAATCAGACATTGGTTACACTGAATGAATCCACGTAAAAGCAAATCATCCTGCTAAATCTACAGTACACTATTACGATTAAATAAATTTTCCAATCACCTTTCCTCACATTGACTTCCGTGAATTGCAGTAGTAATAGCATATTCTCATCTGGGCAGTTACATGCTGAGGAATGGTTTCTTGGAAGCTTAAAAAGGAGGAATGCGACATCTGCTACCTGAACCTGTATCAAAATGGTCACTAGGAAACCCGAGTTCCATAAGTTGTAAATTGTGCAATCACTTGTGTAGGGAATCAATCCTGTCAGAATAGCTGGCCTAAAAAGCCATTCTACCAGCAAGTCTGCCCTCGGATATTCTTCTGTCAATGGCGGCATCAATTGAATTCATCTGTGATCATTCAGAAGAAAATCAAAGGAAAAACACCTTGAGAACACTAGTTGTAATAATTCTAATTTCTGAATGCGGGGTAGCTACTACAGTTCTACATATGAAAAAAAAAGACGGAAGCTGACCTGGAAACATTGCAAAGTCACAACAGAGATTCCCTTTATCCCGTTTATGTGTCCCAAATTGACCGACTTTGCTTGTCAAATTGTCAAAAGATGTAATCTTTGGCCAATATTTTGTTTAGGAATTCAAACATAATTTATTACCTTTGCCTTGAATCTCTACCGTATATTTGGAAAAATTAATGGCCAAAGATGACATCGATTGACAACCATCAAAATCAAATGGGATGATAAATTTAGGATAGAGGACTAGAGGTAGTATAAGTGTATAACAACAAATGCTAGATAGGGCAAAACCTGTTGGTATGCTCGCCTTCCACCCAAAACCACACAATTGGCGATTGTGCACAAGAGAATGAAATAATAAACCATGAATTTATAAGTTAACCAGAAAAATAAATACATTTTTTATGTTAAGGGTTGGCGATGCAGGAAACCTTGAACCACTGATGACATGTCTGTCAAATATGTAAGACTAACCAATATAAAACACATTGATACCTACTTGGACCTTTGGTGCCCACAAAGCAGCAGAATTTCCATGGGAACTGGATAGAGGCGCTTAGATATAGTGCTAAGCCCAAACAAAGCTATTGCCAGGAAACAGTTATTTATATTCAAAATAAAAGCACATCCACACTGTGACATTTCTACATCCTCTCCATCCAAAGAAGCCAAGAAATAAACAGTACCTTAATTATTTTTTAAAGGACGAGCTAGAACCATGCCCAGATTAACCAGTAAAATACGGAGCTATAATTTCAATCAAAGTTTAAACTTACCTGGCTGGTTTCATCATGCACCTGGTATTTTGGCAATGATGCCCTCCTTTCCTCCTGAAAAATTAACACGGTATCAGCACGTGCTCACTCAATAACTTAATTTTGGTAGACAATAAGATCAGAAATTTGGCTGGAATTATCAGAACATACGATACATACCATTGACATAGCTTCATCATCCCAGACCAAGTAAACCTCATTTGTTGCTGATTGGTTTGCTGGTGCTTTGTTTGCAATTACTGGTGGGGGACCAATTGATGGGCCGCTAGTGTTTGGACCAGAAGCATATGTATGTGAGTTAACTGGCGGCCCTAACAATGTAGAAAAATTAACTTGGTCAAACTCATTAGCAACATACAAAGCTAAAAACTATGTCTCCCACTCAGCAGACTTCTTAAATCAAAATACTTGACCAATGATGAACACAACTAAAATACAAAAGATGACCCTGCTTTTAAAAATATCTGTTTACATACAAGTATACAACTACACAAGGCTCACAAAAAAAAAACTAAGAGAAAGGGGAAGGAGAGAAGGGAAAGGGTGTAGAAAAGGGGGGATGAATGGAGGGGAGGAATTTTCCCTCCAAATATTTCCTTTATTGGAGAGAAAATAATTTGCCTTAGAAAGAAATGCAGGGGATCCATTTTCCCTCCCCCCAAATCCCTACACCTCCATTTTGCTACCCAAACAACGGAAACTGTCTCGCTCCAAATCACTGCCCTCCTTTTCCCTTAGATTTCCCCTATCCAAACAATGGGTAAACGTAAAACTTGGCTGTATGCTTAACATATTTATAGCCCAGTTCCTAAAGGTGGAAGAAATAATCCTTAAGACCGTATTTACACTTTAACTTTCTTTTTTGGTTCACCATGTTTAAACTTCTTATTTTGAATCATTTCTTTTTTGTATGTAATTTGTTGTTATTCATCATTGTGATTAGTGACCCCACATCTTTCCAAAACTTGTGATTTCCTCCACATTTTATCGAGCCTCCTCAATTCTTATCGCCAAGGAGTTATGTGGTCGAAGAGAGTACATGGCAATAGAAAGAAACTGAAATACAAAGAAATGCATACCTAGGCCATTCGGTGCATGGTAATGGTTCACCATATTAGGGGTCATACTGGAGTATGCAGGAATAGAAGATCTACCATCTGATAGTCCTGGTGGGGGAATCGCTGAAGTTTGATGGGGCAAACTGGTTGGAGCTCCAACGGGGAATAGAGGCTGTGATACAGGAACAGGAGAGGAATGCATCCCAGATGGATATGGAGGTTGTGATGGAGGAGCTACAGTAGAAGATAATGGCGGGGCCATACTTTGAATTGGAAAAAGGGGCTGCTGTGGAGGAACTGAGCCAACAGGTGGCATCGAAACTGCTGGAGGCACTGACACAGGTGGATGGGGAGGATACCACATTGGTGGACGAGGAACTTGCCAACCAAGTGGGCCTGCAACTCGTGGATTGTACCTGTATCAAGCATTAAAGCAAGGTAAGAAATGCAAATTAACATATCATCCCAAGCCCCAAGAAAAAAAAACCTAACCACAAAAATATCTTCAACGTGATGACTGACACAGGAGTCCCACCTCACCCTTACAAGAGTACACAAGTTATCTACGGACTACGTATGTAGTAAGCCAAGTGTGCACAATTTAATCATACATATTTTACAAAACTAATATGTGGGGCATGGAGCTCATCATATCAGAGGAACATTAGGCTCAGTCCATCAATACTTTAATAATCACTCAACGATAAGTGAACAAAATATGAAACAAACAGTGAATATGTATAGACTAACAAATCAAGTACTACTAAAGGAAAATTTCCCAGTTTGGTACCTTCACTAATTCACTTTGTTGACCAAAGACTTGCGTTAATTTTCACTTCATTGACCAGAGTATTGAAAAAATTTCAGCTTAAGTGGTCTTAATGATAGCATAAACAGCACATTAAAGTGCAAACCAACATTGAATTAAATGCTAGAATAAAATGTTGATTAAAGCATTATATATATAACACACATTATGAAACTTACTATCTTTTATAAATGTTTTGAAAGTTACCACCAAAATATGACCTGAGATTGAAAAGTTGCTACAAAGTCAAGAAACCGGCGATGTTTGATAGAGTGACCGTTTTACCCCTCCCTTATAATACTCACTACTTACCAATTACTTATTCACCACCATTGTTAGCAAGTAGCAACCACCTCACTTGTCTCTACCAGCACTTCCACATTTGCCACCACTATCACATCTCTCCCCTAATCCAGAAAGCATCACTCCTCACCAGCATCATCAGCTAACACCTGACACATCTTAACACCACAACTACAAAGATGAACTTGCCCCCACCACAAGCCCCACTGACAGAAACCAACAAGACCATTCTACAAGACCAGCCCCCCATTTCTACACTGCTTTCTGACAGCCCAGGATTGGAACCTCTGATCAGTCAGTTAACCTTTATCAACACTCCTAAAAAATGCTCGAACTCCCTGAAACACCACCCTAACCCACCGACCCTTTCCCCCTTTCATGAAATTCATAGATCTAGGGGGTTTTGGCAGTGCTGGAAAAGTGGATATTATTGGGTGAGTAGTGGTATTAAGGATGGGATGAGGGTTGCAGATGAACCAGGAGGCGAGCAGCAGTACTACTGGTGGACATGTGGTAATGGTGATGGAGGTGAGTGAGGTAGGTAGGTGGTGGTTGTGATTGTGAAAGTGAACAAATGGTGATGGAAATGGAGGTGGTGGCTGACATGTGAGTGAGTGATTGTAGTAGAGGTGGGTGTGTAGTGGTGGTGGTTGTTGAGGTGGGGCGATGGATGGTGATGGTGGATGACTGGGGGAGAGTGGTGTTGGAGGTGGGCAAGTGGAGGTGGTAGTGTTTTATTAGTGTGGTGACACTTTAGGGAGAGTGAGAAATAAGGCAGGGGTAAAATGGTCATAAAAGTTGTGTTTAAGTGCACAAAACTCAAATTCGCCTGAAAATGTCACCAGTATCTGATTTTGGTAGCAATTTTCCGTCAAGTCATTTTTTGTAGTAAATTTCAAAGAGATTTATAAAAGGGAATAATACTCAAAATGTCGACTATATAAGACTAATAACCAATTGATCCTAAATATTAAGGTGAATTTCACATACAGTTGCCAGAAAAATTACTCCATTATGCTTCAAAGTACCCTTTTATTCACCTCAATCTTACCCTTTCCTTTTTGCACAAGAAATAAGGTAATGAAATGGACCACACAAAACACACTACCCCACATGCTATTGAATTTGGACCACACAAAACATATCAACTAAGGAAATAGGGAAGATATGTTGAATAATCCGAAAACGGAAATAGGGAAGATTATCTAGACTAGGAGAGAGTATTTCTTAAGTTCAGTGAATTTTAGGTGATATTAAACTTTAGATTAAACCTCGTGTCCCAAAGTGGAGTTAGCATAACCTCGGCCGTATAATTAGCTCAAATCAAGAGGAACAAAGTGAAAACTATTTAATAAAGATCTTCAAAATAATCAAACAAGCAAATGTTACGTCCTATGTCTTATGAAAAAAGATAATGGGACAAAAATCACTCTTCACTACATCAAATTATAAACATGAATATCAACACGATAATAATCATGGAAGTTACTAGACCAAGTAAAGGGATAGGATGAACGATTGATATAGAGATGAAATTAAAGAAAAAATCAGCTATGGGAAGCATACATGGGCGGTTGCATCATTCCATAGGGGGCTTGCGGCCTGAACCCAGCAACCCCTGGCATCATGCCACCAACAATATTGGTGGCAGGAATATCAAGTTTTGCAGATTTTGATGGCGTCTCCTCTTCTGCAAGAAATCAATCAAAACAAAGTTATAAGTTTACATGAGTTGCAAAAAAGGACAGTATATGTTCTTCCAAATTCTCTGGTGATGAGACAGCAAGCCTTTCCTAGTTAAAAGTACCATACACACTCTTTCCGCATCAAGGTTACACAGTTTGTGGTTCAATTCAGAACAAGTTCAAGTTCGTAAAATACTAACTACAATGAGTTGAATTCAAATAGTGATTCTTTATCAAATATTCCAATTCCCACACAGATTCACTCAAAGCTACAAACTTTACAATACAGTTACACGTCAACCCCCCTATAACAAAACAATTTCACCCAAAATTCGACCTTAGTTTCGGCAAAATCCAAAATTGAACAGTTTCCTATACCCCTAATACTGCAAGCTAACTCTATTGAATGCATGTCAAGAAACCATCTCAACCAAAAGCTTAGCTTAAGCTGATGGTTGGAGTGCCATGATCGGTTTTATACTCTAACACGCTCCCTCACACGAATGCTCATTGGGCTTAAAGTGTGGATGCACAGCAGAAACTAGTGCTAATATTCCACTTTAGAAAGTGAGGGTGGTTAGATTTGAACCCGTCACCTCTTGTGGCTCTGATACCATGCCACGAAACCATCTCAACTAAAAGATTTAGCTGATGGTTGGAGTCCCACTATCGGTTTTATACTCTAAAAGGGGCACCTTGAGGTGAAAACAAAACTAATAATTCCAAATCGAAAACACGTCATTAAAGTTAAACATATCAGATCCCAACTTGTACAAAATTACACAATCCTAAAACCCTAATTTCATAAATAAACAAAAATTAAAACAAATAATCAACCTGTCTCTCCATAATGTGCAGCCACCACATCAGCCGGAATCCCTTGCATTCCATAAATCTCAATCTCCGTCGATTCTCTACCTTCTTTAGCATTCGGAACCCTAACACAAACAATCAAATCCATAAAATTCATCAAACACAACAATAATCAATCACCCCCAAAAACAACAAAACCTAATCAAAATAAACCAAAAACCCTAGAAAAAAGGGGAAATTACTTGGTGACGGATTCCTTATGAACTTGGAGGACATGGATGACCATACCACCAGCAGTAGAAAGCTTCTTATTACAAGCATGACACTTAAAGTGCTTCGCTTTTTGATGTTGTACGAGAATCTTTTCGTCGTCGAATTCTCTATCGCAATAATAGCAGAATACTTTGTCGTTTTGACGCTTCTTCTTTCTCCCCATTGATTTCAAGAAATTACTTGAGGTTTAAATCAATGGCGGAAATTAGGGTTTGCAAGTAGTGTGTGTATATTAATTAATTAATTAATTGATATTATTTAGATATTTATAAGAGTGTAAATTTTTTGAGGGATAAGTTGGTTTTGATCGAAAAAATTGGGGGTAATGAAGACAAGTTTTGTTTTGTTTTGTGTTGGTTAGTTTCTGCTGCTTCGATGTGGAAACGTTAGAAAGGGTGAGATTACATGTATAGATATATAGAGAGAAAGTGGTGAAAAAAAGGTTGTAGTTGGGCTTCTTAGCCCAAGTTGAAAAGAGGTCCGGCCTCTTTTGTTTGTAACATCTCATCTCTTATGAGACGGTTTTACGTTAATATATGACCAGTAAAAGGTGACTTAAGTCAGTTCTTTTGAACTGAATTTTGATGAATTTTTCTGAACTAAACATATAAGAGCTGAATTGAACTGAACTTATAGGAGCTGAAATGAACTTAAAGGGGTAACTTTAAGTCCAAAAGAACAGGGTCTTAGTATAAGATGATATTAGACTATTAGTATTGAATATATTGATGTTCAATATCGCTATAGCTACCTATATTTACCTTTAAAATATTAATATTTTTCATGTAATGGAATTGCGTTGACTTGTCTTGCTTATAAATTTATCATTTGTGATAGAGTATATTTTTGTATGACATGTCTTAAATATATAATTAACATATGTTTTATCAACCAATTATAAGACAAATTCATTATTGGTATTATTGTCGCTTTTACTATTATTGTTGTTAGTAATATTACTTTCACTCTCAATATTGTTACATTCATTAATCTCATTGTTAATACGTTTAATTTTAGTAATCGCACTGTTAGTACTATTATTTTCACTTTCACTATCAACTTGTCATTATTGTCATTTTTATTACTCACGTTAATAAATACTGTAATATCTACTAGTCTATATGCGTTCAACTACACATGGCAAATGTGCCATTCAAATCAATTTCGAATTGGGCAGGCCATTTTCGAGTGATCAATTTACCGGGTCATTTTGTGGGTTGGATCACTCCGGATCTGATCACTTCGAGTAAAGTCGTTCTGGATCGCTTTGTGTCATATTGGGTAAGGATTTTGCCTTGGGTCATTTTGGGTTTATCGGTCACTTTTGGGTTGGGTTGTTTTAGACCCTAGGGAAGTCTTAGTCAAGTCGATCAACTTTGCCAGGGCTAGTAACTACGATGTAGTTATTTTCACTACACATTATTTCGCTTAATTTCATCAAATTTGATTTTATTTTACAATTCATAGACTATACATCTGATATACTACAACTGGTAGTGTATAACTCCGAGCTTTATATAAAATTTTGAGTATTGTTTTACGGATTATGAACTTTATAATAAAGTTTTTTAATTCGTCCGCTTAAACATTATGCTCAAAAAATTTCAATATAACTAAAAAACATTATATATAAGCTCAATCAAATATTCGGTTTGATGTACTGCATCAGATTTATGTTCCATTTTTCCATTTTTTTTTATATTAACCATTTGCATTAGACTTGCGTATTTAAACAAGTCTCTACTGAAGGGGAAATATGCATGGTTTGACGAACTGACGTACCAGCTCGTCGTCTCTACTAGTAAACTGCCAAACTTATCAATCACATGATACGAGTGAAAAATGTTATCTATCAACGCACTCCTTACCTCCATTGCAATGTCCATCCCCAGCCTTGATCATTCTACGATCCGCAAACAATACTAGGTGGGAATCGGGATATGCAGTTTCAGATGATCTCGCAGAGCAACAACTTACAACGTTTCTGCATTAAATCCAGCAAATTTCAAAGCTATTTCTATGGTAATAGCCCTATTTGCCTCTTCTCTTCCCCAACAACTGCGGCTAGACGACTACTGAAGTGAGAACCAGGACTTCAAAATTTCAAATCCATCGGCCGTTCTCCAGGTATGTTTCTACATCTTAAGAATAATCCTGTTAACTTAGTTTGATAGGATGAACGACAAAGCAAAGTTAGCATCTTTTCTATCTTCAATCATAGCCAAATTCATGTATCAGGGTTTCTAAGAAACCCGCCAGAAAACTCCCAACTTAAATATAGTAACAAACAGTTAAACAAGATAAACAAAAGAACTGAAACAATTCTAGAACAGACTTGTTTTCCTTCCTTTTTTTTTCCGTTTGATAAATACTGTGTAGTTTATTATGGCATGAGAAGCAAAGAAACTGTACCAAGGTACACGATTAGAAAAGAACTACACAAGGTGTCATCGGAGGAAACTAGCACCAAATGAACAAGGCAAACATATGAACAAATACTAGTTAAAACACATCTCTTGTTAAAATTGTTTTCTTTTTCAATCAACAAGCGTTTGGCAGACTGCACGTTGGGAGAATTTTCGGGTTGGACTTGGGCAGTTTCATTCCTCTCACTTGACTCTTTGATAAGAGTAGCAAACACGCAACATCATTTGAGCCTCATATATACGGACAAACTTTACCGAATTTGATGATATTGAGTGATGCCTCGCTTTGGGGGTAGTTTCCTCAATATGAAAAGGACCAGAGAAGACGGTAATATTTCCACCAACTGAGACAATGGGAAACATACAATGTGAGTAGGAAACAAAATTTATCATTAAGCAAGAAAAATTATAATGTATTATCATCAAAGATCAACGTGTCAACTCCATTTCCATTCGAGTCAAAGATAGGATGCGATTAAAGGAGGGAAGGGGAGGAAAGGGGAATGAAACTAGTGTGTTTTACTTCCAAATTTCAAAACTTTCCGATGTTCGAAGAATAATATTCTGGCTTGCAACTTGCAAGAGAATAAAGCATTCCCTCCTAAGAGTCCCAACCTAACTTACTAGCCAAACAGTAAGGAAATCGTTCACGACTCCTTTCCCTCCTAATCCGTCCATCTAATTGGGGCGGAGACCCGGAGTGACTAATGGACAATATTTATATTGCTCATCTAACCCACTGTGCTTCTTTTCTCATAGCGTACCAGATGGTCCTCAGGTTTTATATTGAATCAATTGATATGGTTCCTTTGGAGACAGACTCTTTGATTTAAGGATACCATACCCTCTTACACTGCTTTCCACAGGTAGGCATGTCGTAACAAAAGTCAATGTATAGTGACTAAAAAAAACAAAAAAAATCGCAAAAGATAAGGAACAAATATGTACTCTAGAGAGGGGTAGAGGTGGGTAGGAGGCCATTTTAACAGACTTACCCCATAATATATCCAAGGTAAGATAGGGTAGGAGGCCATTTTCAGGGACTTACCCCCTAATATATCCAGGGTAAGATAAGAGATAATTTGCACGTGAGACGAATGTGTTACCAGTTGATGATAAGTGAGATCACATTAATGTAGAGAGGCTGTTTACTATTTAGTAGTCACTCACCAGGTAGTACGCAAAATTGAGAATTGGATGATCCAAGACATCAAGGTCAGCAGCTTTATCAAAAGCATTAAAGCACATCTGCAGGAGAAGTTGGTGTACAATAATGTTTAAATGCGCGTTAATTTCTTGGGGACTAAAACCACTATTTGGTGTTTGTCACTCTGAAGATGTCAAAAGAAAGATCTTGATCTGTTGTTCATGGCATAAAACACGCAGCATAAACTTTCAACATGAAATATTCATTCACTTCTTCACTAATCCACGGCCCTATTAAGGTTAATTCAATTCACAACGTTCACATCACCAGGAGTTTTTTGTCAGATGCTACATTGCTACCTCTGTTTTACTTCATATGTAAGAGCTTTTTTTTTTCTTTCTTTCCTACCCTTTTTGTTTTTGCGAAACACTACT
The DNA here is from genome assembly GCA_022085475.1 of Heliosperma pusillum. Taxonomy (NCBI): domain Eukaryota; kingdom Viridiplantae; phylum Streptophyta; class Magnoliopsida; order Caryophyllales; family Caryophyllaceae; genus Heliosperma; species Heliosperma pusillum. The sequence goes on along the minus strand of JAIUZE010015176.1, from coordinate 45,535 downwards.
TAAGTCACTATTCCGGTCATTTTACTCAACATTCCAACATCACCTTACTTCCTTTTTCTCAGCCAAAAGCTGCCTTAATTTCTTCCTTTCTGTACAATACTACCTAACTTTTCTGTTTTTCTCCAAAAATTACCAAGCTCTTTTTTCCCAAATTCAATTATCGTTGTTTTTCACAGAAGACATGGTGAAGTTCCTAATGTTCATTCCACTTAAGAGGTCATAACTTGAAACCAATAATTTACAAAGTATTTTCTTTTTGGCTCCCATGTGAAAGTCCATACTGCCAAAGGTAGATAGTATGTGATGATTGGCCATTAAAAACCAAATAGGGTTATTTAAAAGATAAGCAGCACTTACCATAACACATCTTATGAGGAAACATGTGAAACATATTGTGGTGACGTAGCCAACCTGCAGGAAGTCGCAACAAGAACAATCTGAATACAGAAAATGTTTGGCGCCAAACGAATAAGAGAGAGATAGAACACATAGGACTATGGGGGAGGGGTTAAGGAATATACCTCTTGAAGTTTCTTAAGCCTTCCCTTTGATTCTTCCAGTCGTTGCAACATTAAGAAAAGCCTGCCAAGAAAACCAAAGAAGTAGTTTCAAAGAATGCAAATATGATTTGATATTTAAATGTAAAACAGAAACTAGGAGGATAACTGCAATAATGAGAAAAGGCTGCAGACAATGAATTTTTTTATAACATTATTTGTTAGGGAGGGCAAAACAAGACAAACCATAGCACTTTGCACTAGTATGAAGGGTAAAGTAACAAGAATAACAACAAAACCTAAAAGGACTACTATTTTAAACCTAAAAATGACAATTTGGATATATTTGAGGATGCTTAATTATTTCAAACTTTACGGAATAACGATTACTTAATAGTAACACCGACTTGAGCTACTTACATTCAAATATGCAAAAAAGGCATTTTTGTTTATTGAAACCAATTCTGTAATTCTAAGTGATACTGCTATTATGTTTTTAGTCTTTCAGTGTCCAATCTAATACTCCCTCCTAGTCACTCATTTCTTCCCCTTTCCCTTTTGCACAAAAACTAAGGAAATAAAATTGAACCACACAAAACACACTACTCCACTTACAAATGAATTTGGACCACACAAAACACACTACCCCACATCCAAAAAGGGAAAGAGGGAAGAAAACCCGACTTACCCAATAAGGAAAGAGGGAAGAAATGAGCGACTAGGAGGGAGTAAATATTAACATAAGCAAGAGCACAAAAAAATCACTTCGTATTTTATAGGGCTGTAATCATGCCAAGAAAAACATTAGCAATGGCTGTGGAAGGAGCCAGACGAAAGAGGATAAATTCTACAGGAAAGCGAAGACAGACTTTCAATAACATTTGACCAAAAACATGAAAACCATTGGCAACTATCATTCTCAATATCAATTTACAAAAGTCACGTCAACCATCACTCTCTGAAATGTCAATAAACAATCATTAGACATTCTTTGTTCTTAGCGTCTCCGAATCTGCTAACAAGACAGCTTCAATAGATAGCTGACCATAGCTCTTCTTCCCCTCTCCTCCTCCTCACTATCGAAAATTACTCTGTCAGCAACTTCCCCCCACTATCTACGTAGTGTCTTTCAATATCTGAATGTGGTAGCACAAGCTCTGACACTCAAAATGGGTAATATCGAAACAACAGTATAATTTGGGGGCAACAGCCGACTAGTATACTAACACAGCTAATCACAAACTACAAATAAAAGCCCGCCATGCAATATTCAAGAAAAGTATAGACTGCTAAAATCAGACAGTTGTTCGTTAATCTTAGTTACAAAAACAGATTAAAAAAATTGTTTGTTCTCACCTTCCTCCATAAAGAAGAAATCCAAGAGCAGCAAACAAAGACACGCCTGCCACAGTACATGTATGGTGAGTTCATAGTTATTATATATATAAAAAAATATCAGTAACTTGGAAACTCTGAATGTATAGTGAATAAAGAGCACACCCGCAAAAAATAACTTCGACAAAATAACCAGAACATGGATTGGCTTCCACCACAAGATCAACCATAAAGCAATCTGATGTGGAAAAAAAGCAGAGTTAGTAGATCAAACAATAGTCATCGATATTAGTACACTACCACCCCCCAAACCAAACTAAGACGGCAAACATGAGAACATTGACATCGTGTCAATTGACTCAATTCTAATGGGTCATCTATGCAGCAACGCCATAACAGTAGCCTACAACTAAAGAAGAGCTATAACAAAATAACAATGTGGTTCCAAAACTATTCAATCATAATCCATACAGTTATGAGCGAGTCATTAAGTTAATTTCTCTCCAAAAGCTAGTAGTACCATAGTATTACAGCAAGACACATACTTGGGCGCTTGTATAAAACATTCAAACTTCCGGGAATCTCCAAGAAATTGTCAAACTACATGACTAAAGAGCCTCTTTCGGAGAAATGAACCCTATTTTCTTCTGAGTGGCTCAAAAGCTTCGGATAACATCCAGTCAATTACCCAACAACCCAAGCGACAATAACACTAGAAATATTTATCTACTTGTTCACAATTTGTGTCGTCAAAGCATTAAGGCGGATTAGCACTAAAGTTTTCCAGGTGGGGTTAATCGCCTAAATCGAAGTTTTAAAGTGTAAGTGTGTAACTGAGCCATCTTCCTGAATTAGACAACACAATACAACTGAAGTACTCATTTCACAAAGTAGGGTATTGATTTCATAAGAGAAGCGAAGTAACGGAAAACTAACTGCATATATTGTGCATACTCCTTGTTATAGTGGTAGAAACAAACGCCTTGCTTTATATTTATAGACAACATAACACATGCTCAAGATTTTAATGCGGGTGCAGAAGAGAGACATTGGACAATAAGTTGATTCAGACTGAGTGCTAAATTGTTTTATAACTCCGGAGACATAAACTTTGTTTGGTTAGAAGGGTGTGGAAGGAAAGGCAGGGGAGGAATTTGGAGGGAGGCAATTTCCATTGTTGGGATAGCAAAATGGGGGTGCAGGGATTTGGAGGGAGGGGATAATAGATCCTTCCATTTAACTCCTCAAAGCCAAAATGTTCTCCAACATAGGAAACATTTGGAGGGACAACTCTCACCCACCATTCCACCTACCCTTCCCTCCCCTCCCTTTCCCTGCTATTTTGCTATCCAAACAACGCCATAAGGCTTGTTTGGATAGCGAAATAGGAAGGAAAGGGAGGGGAGAGGGATAGAAGAAAAGGAGGGGAGGGAAGATAAGGAGAGAAGGAATTTTGATTTGCCTTGGAGGAGGGAAAATGGATCCCTTACTCCCCCTTCCTTTCCTTTCCTTCCACGTCCTCCAGTGCAAAGAAGCCTTTAGTTTCCGAGCTACTGATATTCTGTATAAAGCATGGAAACAATATGACAGCATCCTTGGCATTCATCAAAAGGCTTGGAAAAGAAGTTCACCTGAATAATGTACACCACTGCATTAATTGTATAGAAACTAGGCCTGAGACCATCAGTTGATACTCCCCGTGCCTAAAATAAGAGAAAGTCAATTGAGATAACTCAAGAAACTACAAGATGGCCACACCTAACAGCTAAAGGAGAAGAGAGTCATAGAAGAAGTAAATGACCAATATAGCAAGTAAAACCTGATAGTATATCTCAGCCCAAAACAACACCAAAAGCGCGTAGGTCGTGAAGAATGCAAGGCTTGTCACATCAAGCAAGATATGTTGGATAATCTATACCGCATGCCAGAAAAATTACCGTAAGACACAAATCACAATCAGACAACATAAATTACCACAAGCATAAGATTAATGGCAAACCTCGGGGTGCAAGTGTTCCAGATCACGGCGAAAAAAGAACACTGCACACCTAACTACTCAATCACGAAAAACCAGTCGAAACAATTAACCAATACCCACGACAAACAGAACTGATGGCTAAAAAGCTAAGAGAATGCAGTTAACTTACCTCCATTAACCAAGAAATTTAGAAAATGGAAAACCTTTTGTGTGGTCCAACCGTAGTCCGGAACTCTGAATTGTATTCTCACCAATTGGACCTACATCACCAACCTCACACAATTAAATTGGTCTTCTATAAGACAGACAAACATACTTATCATATCATATTCACCAAATCAAATACCCCAAATTTCACCAAATCATATGGCCCAAGTACCTATTTTAATCAAACTACATCATATCATATCACATGGATAGTTGGCTACCAACTCAAGAACCCTAAAGTACCAATTTTTAACCAAACCATATCAAATCAATCAACATCATAACTACCCAATACAAAGTTAGCTCCAAACCCCACAACTACACTTCAAAAATTCCAAACAATCAGAAACCCTAAAACCCTAATAAACAAATTTCAGCAAAAAAACACAAAAATGATCAAATCAAACAAAAACCCAGAAATTATATAAGGTAAGATAGCATTACCAATGCAACAATGGAAACAATTCCATACAAAAGAGCAAGAAGATGAAAGATTCGATCTTGCCAAATTGGGGATTCATTAACATCATTCCACCAACTTGACCCATCCTTCAAAACATAAGCTTTTACAGCATTTAATGGGTCAAATGTCTCCTCCATCAATAACCCAGATTGAATATCCAAAACTCAAATCAAATACCTAAAATTCCCAATTTCCTTAATTTCACCTAGATTAAATGACAGTGAAATTAATGAGGAAAAATGGGAATTTTTTTGGATTACTATAATTAATATTATGATCAATTACAGGGTCTTAGAAGATTCAAAGTTCTCAACTTTTTGTTTATTACTTCTACTAAATTTCACAGGATATTCAATGATTTGGAAAGGGGTGATTTGATATGTTGATAAATGGTGAATTAGGGATTTCGAATTTGGGGAAATGGCAAAAGGAGGGAAATTACGTGAGAAAGAGAAAGAGGAATGTTTGATTCTTTGTTGTTTGAATCCGATATGGACCCAACACCCACCAGGCCACCATCATGCTCCTCCCTTTGGATAATGTACATTATTGATTTACGATAAATTCTCATTTGTGACGGTCACTATCTGTCACAAGCTTATCAGGATCGAATTTCTCTCACAAGAAGATAAGTAGGAGAACAAGTGCAAAACCATTTGGTTTCCCACTTGCCCTCTCATTTGCCTTCTTGTGAGAGGGATCTAAGTCGTCTTAAACTTGTGACGGATAGACTTATTGATTGATTTAACGGTTTAGCTTATCAATGACGCAAAAATTATAATCACGATTGCTAAATATTGTCGACAAATTTTTTATATTAGTGTAGCACACGGAGAAATTAGTAGATAGTTCACATACAAATACAAATCAAACGGGTGTGGGCGCGGACAATGCACGTCTTATTCTAGGCGAGGTGGTATATTTCGTCAAGGTATAGTGATTTATATATAGTGATTTTCACTCTTGATCACGAGTTTAACAATTATTCATAAGTTGTTATTAATACTAATCACCATATATTCGCGTAAATGTTATGGTAGAAGAGAGGATTTATTGGAATAATCTTTTGATGACAATAAATTGATGTTAAAAATATCGAATTTGAAAATGTCTTTTTTTTTGTTAATTATCATCTTCTTTTCGCAATTAAATTTCCTCTCTTAGTTGTTATGACTTGGACAAAAATTGAACGGGAAATAAAAGTGTATGAAGGAGAGAGGGGGAAATCGGCATTGACGGAAAAAATGATAAAAGGCGATGTAGTAATTTGCCAGAAATGTACCCCGAATTAAAATAAGATTCTTATATGTATATTGCCGACTTATTTCATATAACACCTAATTAAATACGAAGAATAATTTTAGGTCCACCATAAAATTGTGTTATGTGGTTATAAACTTATAACTAGTTTTGAATCTCGTGCAACGCACGGGTTAGCTTTGAAGATTATCAAATTCTAAATGATTTTTACACTTTGACAAAATTAGTAGTACTCGTATGAAAGCAATGGTTATTATGACGTGTGCCAAAGGGTACGCACTAATAGCCTAAATGAGGTAGTATCTTTCATTGTATAATTTGGATTCTTTCACATTTCTCCTTTTTTTTCATTTGCTCTCAATGGCTAAATATTATTTTGCGATACATTAATGGTAAATTATTTTATAAAGTGGAGGATGAAAAATGATTTAAAATCTTTCTATCAAAAAAGTTAGAAAGTTATTATTACTCATGGATCAAATTATCCACATATTTTGTTGGAATGTTGAACTACTAGAAGTCTACCACTTTAACAACTCTATTACTCAGTATTCATTTTTCTCCAAACATATTCTTACATAGGTATCCACTTTGCGTTTCAAGAGACTCGTTAGTCTCGTAGATCTTCATCAATGACTATAAAAGAGACTTTTTAGCTACATCATTGACCATTTGCCAGTCTCCACCAAACTTAAACTCTCTTCCTGACTGACGCATATGTTAAATCTTCGAGATAATAATAGCACCAAAACATCACAATGGCAATAAAATTAATATCACAAAATCTAACAAAATTAAACAAAGAAGTCACAACTTTGGTAAGATAACAATAAAACAAAATCACTACTACAGATAAATTAGTAAAGAAAAGAAACCCAAAAAAAATCACAAAGATTTATATAGAGAAAACTCACAAACAAATATTCTATGATGCTGTGAATTATTCAATAAAACTAAAACAAAAAAAAATGTTACTGTAAATAATCACACTATCAGCTTTTCTATGTGTTGTATATATAGGATTGACAAACTTTGACGCACTAACTAAAGGTTATGTAACTGAAATATTAATTTGGTATTCAAAGTGGAGGCATATGGATCAAGTAGTCATTAACTAAGAAACGAATATGGGAATATATAGGGTCAAATTTCATGCCTTTGAGCTTTATGAGAAACAATATTTGCTTTCAAACATTGTGTTAACATAAACACTATTGCTCGTATATATTAAGCATGCTAACATTTTTTTTTCTTTTTTAAGTTGGTCAATAAATACGGAGTAGATAGATAAGGGTTATTATATGTATGCTAGGTGGCATTGATTTAGGAGGTGACACATGTCACTTCAAAATGCACTCAACATGCCTTTTTATATTATTGTATAGATGACCTAGTGTACGATCTATGTTAAGATCCACAATGGTGTTATGTGGTTATTATGTGGTTATTATGGTCCTGGAGTTGGTTGAGGGGGGTGTTCTTTGTCCTCATTCATCGACGGGCATGACTACTTTGATCCTTGGTCTTTTGTTTGGTGGGTTAAAACACCAGGATCTAGGAAAGTTTTCTCATTATGAGGCAGATCTTATTGCTTTGCTCTCCACCATTCATTCGACGTCTTAAAGGCATAAGTACATCTTGTTCACCCATGAGCAGTCTTGGTGGTCCTTGGGAGTCAGCAGCAAGGTAGATAACGTCGATGTTGAACCTCGCGAAGACATAGCAATGATTACAATTTTTACTGTTGCAAATTTTTTGCAATGTATTTATGAGGTTGAAGAGAAACTATTACCACCTTCAAACCACTTTTACCTCGAACCAAACAATGAAAGTCTGTTAGTTTCGATAGATTTATCATTTAGATCTTTCACTGCTGAGAACCAAGCACTTTGTGAAACATTGAGACAAATCATTCCTGAAAAAAAGGCTAATTAACATAAGAGATCCAATATTCCTGCACTCAGCCAATACATTACACTAGTTACAAAATTTGCAAAAGATCAATCGTAAGCTAGCCGAGAAGAGGAGGACAACTTCAACAGCAACAACAAGAACAAGAACAATTCCAGCACCTAAATTTGGAAGGTATCTGGCCCGTCTTTCTGATAAATTCAGCTTGCTGCTCTGTCTTTACTGCATTCTTATTCATCTTAGCTTCGGCAGCTGCTCGCTTCTCTTCAGCCTTGTGTCGTGCGGTAGCTAGCTTTTTCATTAACTTGTCTTGTGCCTTAGCTCTCATCCTTTCCACCTCCACCTGAATATATAGAATGATGAGCAAAGAAAATTAGTGATGCATCACAAATAGACCTAACCAGATCCGAATGACCTGACCTAAAACCTGAATTAGATCCAAAAACCGAAGATGAGGCGTACAGAAAATTGGAGACAATTACTTGTGTTGTCAAAGACTAATTGGATACTGAAAGTAGATTTCTTTTTAACACACACCAACATTAGCCAAGTGTTTCAAAGGCTGAGGTAATGGAGGAAGGTGATTCGAATATACGTAACATTAACTCTGTTGAAAATCAACGAGAGGTTGTTTCTAGATGAAACATAACAAATTTCCATAGAGATTTTTGAGTGCTACATCCCAATATAAGAAGCACATCTAGTTTAGTGAACCATTTTGCATTTTACCCATCGAACCGAGGAACGATTTTCCAAGCATATTAGACAGGTGCAATTTGAGCAAGCATAAAAGTTGAAGTGTAGAAATGCCCGACAAATCGTATGTGATGGCAGTGTTTCTTCTGTGATCGACTAAGACTGCCAAACACAATGATCGGGTTATCATGCCTCTAAACGACAAGCGGGTAAGGTTATGCACATCAGCAGCACATGATGGATCTTCTAAAGCCCCGTATAAGGCAGCCGTAACAATGTGTAAATGGCCGTGAGCTATTCACATAGTCACAATGATGTTGAGTACTTGAGTCCAAAGATCTGGCATAAATGACCATCTTACAGACTCCAGGGAAGCTCATCATGTAATCGTAAAAGCCACAAGGGAAATGGCAAGAAGACTAGAAGAGATCACAAGAAGGGAGATCACAGCTTCTTCCGATTAAAAAGAGAAGGTACAACTAAGACCTCCTACCCAATCAGAAGAGGACAATACACAAAGGCTGGAGCCTTCATTTCCCTTGTAAAGATACCTTGTTATTTACAATAAACAAAAATCCTTCTAAAAAAACTTGCCCTTTGTATATCAACCTTACAATGACGATTTCACCCAGTAAATCAGGTGAAAATGCATGGTGTTTAACTTTCATTAATGCCACTTCATCAGCAAATAGTTCTTCGTATCTGTTCATATTCAAGGGCAATATTCGCTTTACATGCACCAAGTGCTCTTTACAACTGAACAACTCTACAAGACACATTATTCAAAACAGAATAGAATTTGTGATAGTAGTTCTTCGTATCCCTACCCACAGAAACTATTCACATATGCAACACAGTAAAAAAATGTTACCCTCTCCATTTTACTAGCGCTAGATGGTGCAAGAACAAATTAAATGGTCACAAATTCTCATTTGTGACGGACACTTTTCGTCACAAGCTTGTGACCTCTCACAAGTTGCAAGTGAGAGGGCAAGTGGGAGAGGGGTTGTGAGAGGTCACAAGCTTGTGACGGTCACAAGCGAGACTTGTTAAATGGTAAAGCATGACAAGTATACCTCAGATTTTCTCAATTCGGCTTCAGATTTGGCCTTCTGATGATTTTCCCATGCTTGAATCTTCATTTCTTCACGCTCAAACCTGAATATGTGATAGTAGTTAATAAATTTTGTTAATTTTGTTCAGGTAACAGTAACAAACAACATAGTAGCCCAAAATCACTGTGCTTCCATATAGCGTCAGCTGAATCATTTACGTAACTTGAGGAAATCCTACAAAAGCCCACAAGAATGCAGTCCCTACAGCAAATGTGCCAAAGAGGCACTGTTCTAAGGCAATTTCTGGGTTACAAACAGAAGGCCAGGCTCTTTATGCTCTCAACGTAGTCTGCTCCTACGCTCCACGCCCAAAAAAAAAAATACTACGTGTTTTTACTGGCTAAAAAAAGCAATAGTCTTGATTCTCCGGTACCAAAATAAAAATCGACATTGGACTAACTTGTAGCTTTGAACTAGATGCACTAAATATGATTTCTCTCTACTTCACAAATGTGTACCCGCAACTCCCATGGCATTAAAATTTGGCCCACAGGAGCCACAACATTACATTACGACCAATTTGAAAGGTCTTACAGTTACCAACGACCACAGCTTGTTGCAGTAGTAATCTACAACACACGAATTGAGATCAAGGCAATGGTATCTAATGCCATGATACGGCTTACAAACATTCAACAATGACAAGCCTCTGAATTTGAGCACGCAATGACAAGGTCGACATGGCTCGGAAACTTTTAACACGGTGTATTGAAAAGACCAGGTTCAGTGTGGTGTAATAGTAAAAAGCTCAACCCTTTCAAAGTTTCAATGTAATTTTAGGCTAGCGTTAAGCTTGTACCATAAAATATGCGTTTGGAGTTGAATAGCTTTCAAAATTTTGGAGTTTCGTTAAATAAAAGAGATGAGGGAATACCTGGCCGTGTACTTCGCTTTCTCAGCCTCCTCCCAAACTTCCGCCCTTGTCTCGATAACACTTTTACGCATCTGCTCTACTGAAGCTGTGTTCGATGAACTCGGTCCTGACAATCCTGACATGTCCTCTTCCTCTTTGCTAGCCCAAGCAGCTATGTTCATTTTACCAAGCTGTACACCAAGTTCCATTATTTCTTTTCTTGTTTTTGTTTGCTTCTCCTTCTCAGATATCGGTAGGTCAAAGTTCTCGCTTTCTAGGTCTATATGTGCTTCTACAAGATGAGCTCTTCTAGGAGACAACTGCCTAGAAGAAGTGGGACTATGCGCCGGCGATTTCACCTTGACAGGAGTTCCAGTTCTAGAAGGTTCCTGGCTTGCTATAGGAGTCATTTCTGTCCCCATGTCCCTCATAGAAACTGATCTGGCAGTTGATAGTGGTGGGATATTATCTGTTGCAGTATGAACGAATAAAGATAAATCATGGTCAAACAACACAGATGGAATATTCGTACGTGCAATATTCGTGTCACTTAGCCTAAGTAGAAATCACCTATGGTGACCTAACATAATACTACAACCAGCTACACAAAATTTTCTACTGTGATTATTAATTTCTCCAAATGTGAGATATGTTAAAGTGTTGAACTATGAAAACGGGTTTGGGTCATACCCATAAGGAGGAAAGAGAGCTCACTTCATAAGCCCAGGGAGGTTCTATCGTAAAACCAATTGATTATAGTAGGAGTAGCCTCTTGGTTTTAAAGTAGTGGTTTAGTGAGCTCCCACCTCATTTCACCAATGTGGGGCACTCACATGTGGGTAAACCATAAATAGGAGTAACAAGCTACAATATAAAAATTGTCATACTTGATTATCGGAACATCTCTTACATTACTAGCATTTTAAAAGAAAATGTGGCTATTGTGACTTGTGAAATAATATAGGTAAAGGTTGACATCATTTGATAACCGACGTCAAATAGGGTCAATATAAATGGAATGGAGAGAACAAATCATATGGACACTTCATAATTGACTCCCAGTAGAAATCTCACCAATAGATGTTTCGGTACCATGTGCTGTTTTCCCATATAAATCAGCTTGTAGGTACGAATCTGCCTCCCAGCCCACCAATTTCTGAGCTGAAAATTCTTTATTAGCTAAACTTGAGTCCATCCTTTTCGTATCAGGCTCTTCAAAAGCAACTAATTTTTCATCCGGAACTTCGACGACAACTTTTGTCGCAGGTCTCTTATTTCCATGGTTAGAGCTCGTTTTCTTAGACCCTGCTACACCGTGTAACTGCCCTCCCATCTTAGGTCTATTTGAAGTAGGGCTAGCAATCCACTTTTGTGCATCGTCCCATTTTGATGGAGCTGTCTTAGAAAATGGCGCGACAGGGACTCTCTGTGTTCCTCGTTCTGACTTCTGAAATTCAAAGGCAGATGATATAGTACTCCTGCTGTCATGGCCACTTCCGTAATCCGCCTCAAATTCTTCATTTGCCTTGATTTTCGAATTAAACAATGACGGGTCTTTAAATTTATGTTCTGACGTAATATCTGAGCCTTCCATCGAAGTTGAGCATTCCACAAATTCACGCACAACGTCCACATCTTTGCAGTTTTCAGAAAAATTGCTATCTGATATAGTATGCAGAGATATTCATTAAATTAGCCAACATGAAGATAACAGTGGTGTCCATGTAGGATTCAATTTGCCTCAGCAAGGAATATAATAATCCTGCCAGTTCGTGTGGTGGTTTCGAGCTAAAACCGCCATTTTGGGTGGTGCTCTAAGCTTAAACCACCACGCACAATGCCAGGTTTGGAACAAACAGTAAAAAAATATTGAAGTTTGTAAGAACCGCCATGCCAAATGGTAGTTTCACAATACAAAAGATGTCATTAGCATCATGGTTTTAAGAGATTTCTGTAATCATATATACTAAAAGTTGTCCAAAAAGAAGTGAAAATAACATAGAGCATCATTTTGACAAATTAGTTTGCTGTTTTGTTAATCATATATACTAAGTGCCACTCTGTGTGACAGTTTTATTAAATTAATTAAAAAATATATTGTAAAAATGATGTACGAAATGAGGGATATTAGATTTTTGTAATTTTGGAACGCGCTTCTACTAGAGCATCATTTTGACAAATTAGTTTGCTGTTTTGTTATTATTATTTTGCGGGCACTACTTGAAGAAATATTAGAGAAAACTGCACCTTTTTGAAACACAAACAAACCTAAAAAATTAAGTCACGATTAAGGCTGGTAAATTAAGAAGATAAGACGATAAGTTACTAACAATCTCACTGAGCCATAAAAAGTTGTATTAAGGAATTATAGGATCACTTGACCGAACTTTATTAACTTTTCGATTCTGGCAATGCCCCAAGTATGAAAATTGATGTGCAGAAATGTTACTCCTCCATGTAGTGTCCTCGATCTAGTCTAGTAAAAAGTCTATTGACCACAAAGCATTTAGATCGAACTGCCTAAACATCGTTTGAGCAACTATTTTCATGTCTACATCATATCATAACCAACAGCATGGTCCATCCATAACACACCACCTATAGCAAATTCTGACTTTAGAACATCAAATCTTCATATTTTAGAACAATCCAAATCTTGACATCACATACTATGTGCTTTTATGAGTCGCTCCAACCTACACATATCACCTATACACATTGCATAGCGGAGGAACCACCCACGATCTCTCCAATCTTTAAAGCGATGAAAAATATGAACTTTTTAAATCAAATTTTCTATTGTATTACTATTTTGGCCCCTTAAATCCCTAGCTTCAAATCATCGCTCCACCACAGACAGGTTTAAACTCAGGTTCAAGGGACAAAACAACAAACAATACTCCTAGTAAAGTACCATAAGATCTAAAATACCAGTTCAGTACACATGAAATTTCTACACATAATAGTCTAAAAACTAGTATATTACCCCCTAGAATCGTATTCCCTCGTTCAAAGTCATATGTTTACTTTTTTATTCTTTGCGAGGGGTACTTCAATCAAAGGTAAACAAATGATTGGGACGGAGGGAGTAAATTATCGACAGAATAAACAGAATGTGGAGCAAAGTACCTCTATGATCCTCAATGCCAGAAAACTGAGATCTTAATGTGCAAGAAGAATCAACTTCTTCAACTTCCCTCCTTTTCTTCTCCACTCCCATCAACATACTCCTTAGCTTTGCTGGTGACAACCCACCACCTCTCTGAACCCATTAACAATGCAAAAAAAAACTCAACATTACTGATAAAATTCAAAAACCCGGAAAATTAAAACCCGTCCCAATCATTTGTTTACCTTTTTTATTCTTTGTAACGGGTTTTTAAACATAGACACTATAGCATCAAATACAACAGCAACAGACCCCAAAAAAATGAATTTTGAGATCAACAGACTATTATTAATTATAATCATAAGATCATTAAAACATGGAAAAACAATTAAAATTATGAAATTGAGTAAATGTGAAAATCAAAGTAGATAAAAACCTGAGGTCTTTCAATCCTTGCATAATCCATTGTAGCAATGTGAGTAATTATTATGTCAAAAGGTTGAAACTTTGATATGAATTTATCAAGTTTTTAGTTAACAAAATGTACCCTTTGCTTTGATTGACAGAAATAATGTGTGTAACGGATAAATTATCAGAAAAAAAGGGGAAAAGGAGAGGACATTTTTCAGATTTAAGTAATCAGCAATGCAGTGCAGTTTTGTGGGTTTTCTCTGTCTTGTAGTGTGTACTGTGTAGTAGTGATTGAGTAAACTGTAGACTATAATTTTGTTGTTTTCTCTACTTTCAATTTTTTTTTTGCTATTAAAAATTGGAAAATTCTCACTTGTGCCCCCTCAAGTATTGACTAATCCCACTTATACCCCTACTTTTTGGGAAAAACCACTTGTATCCTCCAACTATTTGGTTACACACCAACCATGACCATAATGTCAAATACTGTTAAGTAAGCCGTCAAATAAGATGTTAAGTGCTATGTAAACAATATGAAAAAGAATAATTTCATTGAAATAATTGTAATCCCTCCAACAAACATCGTTTCTCCCTCAAAATTAATTTTATATAAATCACTTAAGCTTCAACATACATTTTAAGGGTTCAAATTAAATGTTAAACTAAAGCATTAAGGGTTCGGGGTGTCAAATGAAGGATTTTTCAAAACATACATAACATTTAACGTCTTAATTGTCGGTGCTCAGTATTATGGTTGTGATGATTATGTAATTAGAAAGTTGAAGTACATATGTAGGAAAGAGTAGGGGTATAAGTGGAATAAGTCTATAACTGAGGGGTATAAGTGAGAATAACTAGGAAGTTGGAGGGTACAAGTGGGCTTTCCCGAAAGACAGAGGTACAAATAAGATTAACGCATATCACAGGGGTACAAGTGAGAATTTCCCTTAAAAATTCAATAATCTTTTTGGTAATTATTGCACGGCAAAGTGTTATTGTTAAAAAGATTAAAGTGAGATCACTGATCAGGGACATGGGTGTAATCGTGCCGAGTCGATCTCAAGCTTGGCTAAGCTCGTAAGTTGCTTGTATACGTGTTTGCAAAAATTATAAAAGTTAGATATTAATAATGTACTCGTAAAGACGAATCAAACAAGATCACACATGAATATATTTTTTACTTATATATTGAGAGAAAATTGCAATTATATGATCGTTTGTTAATAGTGTACAAAAAAGAAAGTGGTAGAGTGGAGTTGAATGGAGGAAGTATAAAAAATCGAACTCGTTCTTGAGTTCGAGCTCTTGAAATCAATGCTCGATTCGGCCTTGTATATTTTTTTCCTTCAGTTCAAGTTTGAGTTTACGTCTAGTATGACTAGGGATGTACTCCGTACTAACAAAGTTAATTTTAATTATGGGGGTCTAAGACCATGTTCAGCCACGAGCGCTAGAACCGGACCTCCGGTTTTGGTCACTGAATTTTCAAGCTTTATTGGTGGAATCCTATACAAACCTTGAAGTATAGTACACTTAACTGTTCATTTTGGGACCTCATTTTTTATGGTGTAGCGAGCCTCCGTTTGTTTTAATACGCCCAACTCAATTTGAACTCTAGTACGATGAAGCTCGAACTCACCTTGTCATTATGTTCTTTACATGTTTATATTTAAAAAAACTAATTAAAAATACATATCTTAAAAAAGTTAATATGATTTTTTTTTTTGATAATGTACTACAGTAAAACAAAACAAAAATAACATATAAAGTTGTTATGACAGAAACGAGAAAGAACAAATAAAGAACAATAAAGACGATAACACACAGATTTACGTGGTTCACTAATGATGTGTTAGCTACGTCCACGGGGCAGAAGGGAGGAGAGTTTTATTAATCTTGAACAGTATTACAGAGTTTTCAGATTCAGATTCAGAAAGTTATGATATGCATAACTGCTAGGGTTAGGCTTAGAGAGTTTATATATTACTCGACCTAATATAGAAAACCTAGAAAGGCTCAAAACAGACCATAGGCCCAAGACAGAATCCTAGCCCAAACAGATTAACGAATACCTCCGCATTGTCACTCGAAGTGGCAACTAAACCGATTCAAGGCATTAATCCAACAAGAGTAATATTTAATGTAAATTAATAAAAAAAAATCAAAAGATTCAAGTAAAGTAATAATTATGACTCCAAACAAGCTTATGATCCATCTTATGGAGCTCGAGATTGGCTCATATTTGTTCAGTTAGCCGGAGCTTAGACTCAAGCCCGGTCTAATCGAGCACGAATCAAACTATGACAAAATTGGCTCTGATGGCTTGCCGAGCATGCCGAGCTTGAGTGATTTACTGTACATAGTAGTCTCAAGTAAGTCGATTTTTTTTATGTATTCATTTTTATACTTTTTATATGGAGTAATTGTTTTACAACTTTGAAAGAAGGTATACAATTTGAAGATAAGGTCTTGCTTAAGACGATTTTAAGTTATGACCTCTCACAATTCTTATTCATTTTAACATTATTTAAATCGATCGTGAGTACGTTTTAACTTAATACCGTCTGAAACAATAACATTTGTTGTTATATTTGTTGTGATTATTATATTTGTTTATCTTTGTTAAGACCATAACTTAGTTGTTTTCCACGTCGTTGTGACTTGTGAGAATAATGCAAGAGGTGTAAATAGTAGATTGGAGTATTGGACATGTTGAAGTCATGAAGAGCCATGAGAATGGGTGAATCGGGGAATATGTCCGAGTTGTGAGATGTGTGACCCATCTTGATTTGCCTGATTAATAAAGAACATGCACATGGGACGTATATCAGCTAGGGAGCACCAAAACGGACACGGACACGGACACGGACACGGACACGACACGGACACGTGATACGGCATCTCGTGAAATTTAGGACACGGGACACGGCATTTAAATTTAATAAAATATATATTTTATAATTATAAATAACATACAATTTTATTTTTGTATTAATATTTGATATTAAATGTAAATAATTGAGTGTAAAACTTGACTTTAACTATAATTTATTCTCATTTTCCACCCAAACTCATCTTCTAATCAATTTTCTTATCCAAACTCATCTTCTAATCAACTTCTTCTAATCTTTCAATCTCACATTCCTTGTTTATAGGTGTCCGTGTGTCCGACACGGGACGACTGGTTAGGAGAAGTGTCCGTGCTACCTAGTATATCAGTATATGGCCGATTGATCTACAAGACCACAAAGATTTATTTTTATTTTTGGAAGGAGATCGATCTACAAAGTTGAGACTCGGATGAGTAATGGATTATTCCATATTATTTTTTTATATTATGTTTACTTTTAAATAAATAAACTACATCTTTGGTACTTTGAGGTTGTATAGGTCTCCTTTCTCGACCGATCGACGGGAATTTCATTCTTTCTGAATCTGTTTCGTCGGGCGGAAATGTCTTCGCCTTTTGGACACGCTAAATAATGGCCAAGTTTCGCCTTTCGTCAGGACGAGAACATCGTCGCTTTTCGGACCTGTCTTTGTCGCACAAACTCGAACTAAATCTTGGGCACTAATACCATGTTCGCGTGTGGGTCTGGGTTGCCTTCATCGAGAATGAGAGGGTGTTCACTTCATAAGTTCAACGAGATTCCATCCCAAAATCAATTGACAATAGATGAAGTAACTCATTGGCTTATAAAGTTGATCTCATTTCTCTAACGCGAGGAGCCTACACGTGATATATTCACAATTTATCTTTTGTGACCTGGATTAGGGAAATTTGTACTCGTATTATCCATTTTGATGACTTTAATTTCAACAATGTCGTTCCAGTGAAATAGACACATGTCATCTAATTGTGAAATAGTTCAAAATCAAAAATTCTTACTTACGGGGATTCTTCTTAAATTTAAGACGAATCAAATAGTAGGAATAAGACAAAAGCCAAATGCATCGAGAAAAACACCATATTTGTCTTATATGCACGAGTGAGATTATACGTGACCCATTTTAATGTTAAGATAAATACATCAGTTTTAAGAGAGACTAAGGGTAAAATTATTGGTGAGTTTTGAGACAATACTCATTCAAGACTCCAAATAATTTACCCAAGTCTTGACAAACTCTTAAGTTGAGTTTTACGACTTTAACAGTAAAACAAAGCTCACTCAAGACTCCAAATAACACTTTGGTGAGTCTTGCCAATAATCATACCATAACTAGATCAATATCCACAGAAAAAAGGTGAAAGAAGAAAATCCAGTTGTATTTGTAACAGTTAAAGAGCTCGTCGTTACAAGTATCACATGTAAGTTCAATACCGGAAAAAGAATATAGGGTTGACTAGCTTATAAACCAATGAGTTAACTTCCTCCATTATCAATTGACTTTGGGAATGAAACCTACTTAAACTTTTTCTCCACCCTATAGGTATGACGTAGGCCCGATACTGCAAATCTAACAGAATCGTTCCTTACACCGAGTATTAGCTAGTTTTTCCTTATCATGCTTGTTTATAAAATATATTTAGTTGGAGCAATGGTAAGAGGTGTGTTGATAAAGTACTCTAAAAAGTGATTTACTTTTACACCGTTCCCTCTACGTCGAATCACCATTTCTCATGCTTCCATATGAGAAAATACACCTGTATTAACGAATAACGATCATGCAAAATGTTTGTACATAAATCCGAGAGCAATCTTGGTCCATTGTTCAAACTTCGATTTTGTAAACAAAACCTTAAACATTACTTCGCCAAAATAAACAATTTATAAGTTCAACAAATCTCGCTCGTATTGTGAAATGTCTTTTCAAAAAAACCGTCTACAATGAAAATTTGTCTTGTAACTTGTAAGTCAGATTTAACAAAGTCGAAACCAAGGTAAGAATGGGTAAACAACGACCCACGTGCCCACTCCGATCCCTACCTAGACTCGGTCTCACCAACCCCGGTCACCTAAGCGTAAGCCGTAAAATCAAACCAATTGATCATCCATCCACAATTCCACAGATCTACAATTCCGCAAAAACCCAAAAAAAAAACTTCTACTTCTCTCTCCTCTAAACCAAGAAAACGCATAACAATGGATGCCCTAGATTCAGTTTTCGATCCTTTGAGAGATTTCGCTAAGGACAGCGTTCGTCTCGTTAAGCGTTGCCATAAGCCCGATCAAAAAGGCACTTCCTTTTTTTTATTTTTATTTTTCTACATTTAATTCCTAATTTAATTTAATGATTTTTTTCATCTTTGTTTGGTGATTTGTGGTTATTGATGATCTTATACATGAAATTGCAGAGTTTACGAAGGTGGCTTTTCGTACGGCAGTTGGATTTGTAGTGATGGGATTTGTCGGATTCTTCGTCAAGCTTATTTTCATCCCAATTAATAATATTATTGTTGGATCTACTTGATTTGGTAAATTCGATCATCAAATTCTGTCTTTTTATTAGTACTCCTTCCGTTTCCGTCAATTGTTTAGTTTTTAATTCTGTGTGCTTGGTATGGTGGTAGTATATATTGTCATGGATAATGTAGGACTGTTATTGTTTAATCTATTAGAGGGATTCAATTGCGTTATACTCCCTCCGTCCCAGTCATTTATTTACCTCTGCTTTTGGCACCATGCTATGGGACAAGTGAACAATAATGTAATTGGAGGATCAAATTACCCATTAGAACCATTACTACCAATGTGGCCGTCTGAACAATAACACATGGTTTTGTGACCATTTTACGATTAAATGTAACCACATTGGAAAAGCTAGTGTTACAACTTATGGCAACTTATTTTCCAAAAGTGGTAACATTTTGCTGTAAACTTGTTTTCCCTTCTGTTTTTTTAGGGTGCCCGATTGTTTTTATCCTTTACGTTTCATGTAAACCTTGTGCATATCTCGTTCTAAATCGTAAGCATTTTTGTTTCCATTATTGTGGTTCCTTCATATTCCTTGCGTCTTGCCCTCATTCCAATGCTTTATTAATTTCTTCCCCACCAAACAATTTGGCCCTTTCAAATTGTTAATGGGGCAATAGTTGGAAGTTGGAACTTAGTAGTGAGTTAAGTGAACAATTCTTTTATGAAGATAGAAATATTTGTGGCTTTTTAATGCCGAAAGTTTGTGCATGTGAATTTCTTTTGCTTTATGCTAACTTTTGTAATCTAAGTATGCATGTTTTAAGACAAGAATGTTTGCTATCTAGAAGGACCTGTAGTTATCTGTGAAGTCGGAAGTGTTGGAAAATTGCATACTAGGCCGCTCTTGACACGGTTGTGTTATGTTTTCTAAGTAGGATTCGGTGCTGATTATTTCATTGTAGCCCTATTGGAGTTATGCTTTTGGATTATGGTGTAAATGAGGATCATTATACTTAAGAACGTTTAGATTGCTATTTTTTTCTTTTTTCGTCGGGAACTGGTTGGCCAATCTTAATATTTTGTTAATTATTCTGAAGTTCAAATATGTCAGGATTTTGCGAGTAGCCCCAATGTGCTTGATTCTTAAGGTGTGGCTGTGTAACAAGTCTAGGGGTGTAGGGTTTTAGCCAGGCTATGTGTAAAGGTGCTTTTTCGGAAAGATTGGAGCTTTCAATTTCCCTTATCTTCATGACTTGCTAGTTATTAGTAAAAAAGATTATTTGGTTGTTAATCACGCGTCTCTTTAAGTTATCCTTTCAGCAACCCATAACTAGAATTGATACGGCCGGGACCTTTTGTTTTTGCTTGTAATCAGTAAAATTATGGTTTGGTTGCTAAATGCTAATCACGCGTCTCTTCAATTTACCCTTTCAGCAACTCATAACTGGAATTGCTACGACCGTGACCTTTTGTTTTTGCTTGTAATCCATAAAAATATGTTTGATTGCTAATCATGCGTCTCTTCCATTTACTATTTCAGCAACCCGTAACTGGAATTGATACAACCGTGACCTTTTGTTTTTGGCATTTCTAAAAATGACAGAACAAATAAGATACAGTTATTAATGTATAATGCTGGTGTCTCTTGTATATGCTAAATGTTCCTTTTGAGTTTCTGATTGATATGCTTGTAGCAAGCATATGTGAACATGGTCTATATAATTTGTCATGATGATGAAGTATTGCTCTCAAGCAAGTGAAGGTTATCTATTCAAGTTATTTAAAACTGCCGACTTTAAAATTGCTTCTTGTATACCTTTATTATATCACCTTTTAATACTCGTACAACCTTTCACGAGGGTCTATTATTCGCATAATTGAGTGGTAATAACATGTGGCTGCTAGATTGTTAACTGTCCAAGTTATTATTCATGGCGCATCTCTCTTCTTAGTTTACTGTAAATTGAAATTCATTTTTCTTCTTGGTGCAGGTGGCTATTGATTGTCAGTAGAAAGGCGTAAATGCAGAGAAGATTGGTAGTGAAAATTGTAATTCAGATCTAAATAGACATCATGGGATGTATTACTCGCTTTTTCACGAAGACTAATGTGTTGAATTAAATTAATACTTTGTTCGTGTTTTTGAGAAAATGATACTTGTGCTGTTGTTTCTAGATCTTTCACTTAGACCAATGCTTCTTACTTAGACCACATACTTCGTTACAATGACCACATACTTTATTTTTGCTTTGTTAGTTTGCTATTGTTGGCTGCTCTTTGTGGTGCGGTGCCCTATTTTTAGTAGGTTTTGCCTTGCTACAGTTTGGTACGGAACAAAATATTTATCATTTGGAAATGATCATACGGAACAAAACCGGTCCTTTGAATGAAAATGGAGGGGAGCAAAAAGTGGATCCATTTGGGGAAAAAAAGGAAGTCATTAACCTTTGTGAATAGTGTTAATGTCGACACCAACCCGTCTGAGACCGCGAAGATTGATGCCAATAGCCAACACAAACAATTGACTTATAATCATTCATGTGTTATTTCCCTAATACGTACTACTCTGTATAGATTAGAACTAGAGAACTTTTTTTTTTTTTTTTTTTTTTGGCAGCAGTAAAAAATAGTAGCTTACAAAGTACAAATCCGACTCTTTAAGTCGGATTTTATTATTATTACAACATTCAAACAACAACTTAAACTAATGACTTGGTCGGTGAGATGAGCTGCCTTATTGAGGGGACAATCGGAGGTGGCCAGATATACGGGCGTTTCCTTCCTCTTCCTAATTTGTTGAGCTTCGGAGGAGTACCTGCAACAAGACACACTTACGCCACGAAGACGTAGAAATTTATGGGGGAAAGGTCTACTTGAAGAGCAAGTAGACAGGTTGTGTCTCGGAGATTCATCCTCTTGGCTATTATCTTTCTTAGGAGTGATTCCAAAAACCAGTAGGTAAGCAGACCATAACAAAAGACGCCCCATGACTAATCTTTGAACCATCGATGCAATAGAGCATTTTCTGAAGGCGGATCCAACCCAGTCAATATGCGAATCTACCATAGAGGCTTCATAGTAGCTCTTATTCCTTATAACAATATAAAGCTTAACAATACAAACTATCGCCATAAAGTTTAAGGGACAGGACACCCTTAACCAATATGAGGAAATTATTACATCCAAAAACTGCACATAAAACTGATGATCACGGGAAAGAGACATGATAAGGAATCACCACAGCCGAACCAACCATCGCCTCTACCATACCCGAATCAGAACTACATGGTCAACGCTCAACCAAACTAACACAACAGACCAAAAGAAACCCGAAACAAACGATACACATTTAACCCAAGCCAACAATAGATGATACTGCAACTTAACATCTAGCCTCCACAACACCACACAAGCAAAGACACAAATACCCCCAAAAAATGGAACTCCTAAGCCAAGAAACCAACCCTGCAACAAGAGAAAGACCACGGACAGAAAAGACGGTGCATGCAAGGATGATAACGGAAAAGACCCATAAAAAAACGCACACCTGAGGACTTAAACCAGACTAGTGGGGGAAGGGGCGAGGGGAAGGGGAACACAGCCGGATTCAAGCCCACAAACAATAAAAAACACATAGACAGACCCCGTTATCAACAAAGGCGAGTCAATCTCGGATCGGAAGATGGACTAACCATGGAGGGTGGGGGAAGGGGCGAGGGGAGGGGGAACACCCTCCGGGTAGCATGCAAGTCCAGACAAGTCCGGGGGAGGAAGGCAGAAAGGCATTAGGCGTGCGCCATTCCGGCGGAAGACCGGTCAGAGGTGTGGGCCGGAGAAGATGAAAAGGGTGCAACACATCATCACTCGACTGAAATTAAACATATATCGGAATGCTTCCGGCAAAGGACTGAAAGTGAAGAGTTGAAATTGAGGGTTGGACCGCCGGAGATCAGCTACAAGGACGGCCCATCTCCGGCGGAAAGCAGTCTGATCAGAGGTAGAGGGAGGAAGGTAGGCGGCGGCACAAAGCTAGGGTTCTTTTGAGTTTTTTTGGGGAAATTTTTAGGGAGGGAAAATTTTTGAGAGAGAGAAGTTTGTCCTCAACTACGAAGTAGTCTTGTGATGAGTTTATTAGGCGATATTGTTATGTGCAAATTGATTGTGTTACTAACAGAGTAACAGTTTATAGAATATATTAGAACTAGAGAAGAAATGTAAGTTTCCAATGTAGGGAGTTCCTACTAGGGACGCAAGATTATTTGTTTTGATGCTCAAGACAGAAGTAAAGTAAACGATGTATGAAGCTGCTACCCAGACTGCTGTCATTGCCATTGCCTTCACCAAGGAATCCAAATCTGGTCGATTCAATTGTTTCGGAGTGGGTCATTCAGGTTTGGATCTAAGTATACTTTTAAAGTGCGGGCTTTCAGCTTGGGTAAACTTTTCTTGGTCTAATAATATCCTGCTAAATTTTGTACAAATCAAAGGATACAAATGACAAACAAAAACAAAGGAGAATTGCTGTTTTGTTGTAACTTATTATTAAAATAAAATGTCAAAAACAAGTTCCATTGACTACGAATATAAAGATACAATAAACGAATATAACATCAACTACCAATGAAGCAGTAGAAAACCATTGGCCATCATCTAAACCAAGTAAAACTCGTCAAAATAGCATAATATAGCCCATGTATAGTTCCCCATGAACATCGGTCATCATCTCCGATGATGCGTAGAACTTCCAGCATGTATGGGGGATTACATTGGAGGTTGAGGTGGCATATTGTTCTTCGCAAATCCTACCCATACCACAATACCAACGGCAAGACAAATCCATCCCATCACATCGTAGGCGAAATCACTGGTTTCGTTCTTTTTTGTTGGCGCCTGAAAAATAAAATCAGAAGCGTGTCGGGTTATAGACAATTCCCCAAGATGAGTCAAGCACGAAGAATACAAATGAGATTAAGATATTTGGTGTACATCTACTAAGAAAAAAAATTAGAAAGAAAAATTTACATAAATATCCAAAATTTGATCTATCTTCCGACCAAATAGCCATTACGTTTTGACAGTATTTTCCTAAAATGGATAAAAAACCATACCATTAATTTTTTGTCAAATAACACTCCCTTCGTCTCAATCATTTGTTAAAAACATTTTTTTTTAGTATCTTAATCAAAGGCAAACAAATTATTGGAAGGGTGTACTCCAAAACACCATAAAAACCGTTCAATACTGGTTAACACCCACTAACTTCTACATTTGTACTACCTTTGCCACTTAGAAATTTTATCTCCATCGCCAAAAATCCTACAACCCTAGATCAACTTGAAACACCGTCTAACTTGTCTCAATTACTCCCTAAGACTTTTTTGGGAAAGGGATTTCGGAGGGAAAGGGAGGAGAGGGATTTGGAAAGGAGAGAAAACGGATCTCTCCATTTCCCTCCTTCAAGGCAAATTATTTCCGCTCGAACAAATGAATTCCATTAGCCCTCCCCTTCCCTCTTTGCCCCCTCACCTTTCCTTGCCTCCATTTTTTGCATCCAAACAAAGGGTCAATAACTGGCCCTATCCCTACTAAAATAAAACAAGAACTCCTCATACTATCCCAAGATCCCTACTCTTATACTCCCTCTATCCCAGTCATTTGTTTAACTATGGTTTTGGGCCTTTTGGCACAAAAATCAAAGAAATGGGAGGGGGGGCAATTATAGATATAGTTGTTGGATGACAAGTAGATCAATATAAGGTGGATGATCAAATAACTCGTAAAAAGTATAGACTGGGACGGAGGGAGTAACATACTTTAGTGGGGAGAAAATGACAATGGTAACATTGTGGTACTTTAAGTTGAGGGTAACACTGATGTTTGACACTGTTCTTAAATGGGGGGTAAATGGCAATATATACTTTTAATGAGAACATAACTAACATGCATTGAAAACCTTCACGAACCCACAAACCCTTGGAGAAGGAAGGGTCAGCCCTGCCCTTGCCTCAGCAATATGGTAATCCACGATCGTTAATCATTAATATTGGAACAGAGATATACAAGTAATACCTTAGTGGGATTAAAAGATGAAGGGTCACCCATAAGTTGGCCCCTGTGGATCTCAGCATGCAGTTCTGGGGCCTACAAACAAGGTAAAGCGACTCCATAAGCAACTTATGTAGTAATCAACATAACAAAAGTATCATGCAAGAAATTTAGTTGAGATCAACTTTGAGTCCAACACTATTACATCAAGGAATAAAAAGATAGTAAAAGATAAATAATTTGCCCATGACCATCGAACATCGAACATACAAGTATACAACTTTGTTGGATTTATTTGACTATGAGCTATTAAAGAAATTATAAATGGCTATTTACAGTCAAAATACGTTTCCCATTTCCGGTTAAGGGTCAATGAAAAAGAACATCTTGATTATTGTAAGGGAGAGAAATTATAAGTCTGACATCCTTAACCCGGCAAGCTGCAAGGTACAAGACCCGTGTTTCAAGATAAATGTGATGGATTGTCTCAAGATAACTATGAAACAAATGATGTTTAGAGCAATTATCACCACATCAACAAGAACATCAATTATTGGCTTATTGCTAGAGACAAATAAGTATTGCAAGTAGGAAACTAGCAGTACATACGATAGTTGCAATTACTTAATAACATGAACTCAGCCATGGTTTTATCATAGACCTAATCAGATATAGGCATGTGTTCAAGTGTCAAACTCAATTAATTTACCAAAAAAATCATTCTATGGCCCAGCTAGGAGTGTATAGTGTATAAAAACACCCTGTGCCGTATGTGAGAAATAATCAAGAGACTAAGCACCATTGCTTTAAGCCATTATACTAGAACTAAGAACCTATTATCATCTTGGAACTACCTGCTAAAATCAAAAATCAATGGATTACCACGAAAAACAACACACTATTACTTAAATAATCAATTATTATTTCTCACGAGATGGTTTGTGTACCTTTGATGAAACTTCCAGGGACTTCATATACAATTCGTTAGTAGGATCCTACAATCAGAAAGACAAAAAAAGCCAAGTCATGCTAACCCAAAATTATCAGTGAAATGAAAACGGATACAGGCCCAAAGATTTTCCTAACTATTACCTCCTCAGCAGCTTGTTGAAAGTAGATAGCAGCTTTCTGAAAGTAAGGTCTAGCGAGTTCCTCATCAGGAGTCACAAACCCATGAGTAGTAAGTGCATTTCCCAAACACCACATTGTATCATGTTTTTTGGGATTAACCTCTAATGCTTCCTCCAGCTTTGAAACCGCCTCTTCATTTAGCCAATCACATCACCATTCATGAAATCATTACAAAATTAACATAAAACCCAAAATCGAAATATCACATTGAAAATCATACTAGTATTTTACTTCACCCAACAAATCACATCCTCTTAATCAAAATAACCCAAACTCAAACCACTGTCAGTAGGATGCCATTCTCGACGCAATTTTCATCATGAGTCATCCGGAAACAGTCTCTTTGTGTTGCTAACACAAGGGTAAGACTCGTACATCTAACCCCCCTTACTCCACAATTTAGTAATTGAGGCACGGGAGTAATGTTGTTATTGTTGTAATCTCTAATGCTTCCTCCAGCTTCGACGCTGCCTATTCATTTTCTAGCCAATCACATCATAATCATAAAACATTACAGAATCAAGCAAAAAAAAATCACATCAAGAATCATAGTAGCTTTGTTACTCCGACACTTCCCTTAGCTGTAGTGTTGGGTGTCCGACACTGACACAATACTTCGACACTTCACTCTAGACCAAAAAATTGAAAAATTCACCCAAAATAGCCGTATCCGACACTCGACACTTGTCAGACAGACACCCGTGTCGGAAGAGTCAAGAGTATCCCAGCATAGTAGTACTTAACTTTAGTAAAAAAAATCACATATCTTCAATCAAAACAGCCTAAACCCCAGAAAACTCATCACAAAAAAAGAAAAAAAACTAATCTTTTTATTCATACAACCAATCTTATCACCAAAATCATACAAAACCCAGAAAAATAATCACACTAAATCTACTAAAGATCCTACCTTTTTCATTCAAAATAGAAATATCTCAACAAATTCCTTGAAATTAAGCAAAAAAAAAAGATAAAAATTAGGTAAAAACCTGAAAGCATAATTTGGGATTCAGCAGGCCTTTGGAATTGGGATAACTCAATCAAAGCACCTCCCCATCTTGTCAAATTCTGCACACCAATAAATAAATTAAAAAAAAACATAAAAATCAGTAAAAAAAACAATATCAATTAAAAAAAAAAAAAAAAAGAGAGAGAAAGAGAGATACATCGGCATCAAGAGGGTTTTTATTGTAGGTAGCTTCAGCAGTTTTGCGAGCATGTTCGAAGAACATAGCTCGATCTATGTCACTTCCCATGTCCATGTTTTTTTGTCTGTAAATTAGGGTTTGTTTAGTTTGAAAGTGTTTTGAGGTTTGCAAAAGATTTATGAATAAATATATGAAATTAAATAA
This sequence comes from Heliosperma pusillum, assembly GCA_022085475.1. NCBI lineage: Eukaryota > Viridiplantae > Streptophyta > Magnoliopsida > Caryophyllales > Caryophyllaceae > Heliosperma > Heliosperma pusillum. Next base: position 17,815 of record JAIUZE010015176.1, on the reverse strand, counting down.
GGAAGACGAGGCAGCCAACAACTCGTCTTGTCGTCTGTTTTTACAAACGGGGTTTGGAGAGGTTTATCTATTTGGCTGAGTTTTACTTTTGGAGTTTATTTTCGTTATACATTTTTTTTACTTTGGGTATGTGAGTGTGTTACTCCGTATAATTAGATTAGGTAAGTGGGTTATTTTGGGTCAGATCAATTTATTGGGTCAGGTTATTTTAGGATTGGGTTACTTTCGATAGGGTTGTTTTGGTTGGTCGTTCTTGGTTGTTTAGGTCATTTCGGGTCATGATTTTGCATTAATAATTCATTTTGGGGAATTTTGGGTTAATCAAGCCATTTTCGGGGCGAATCATATCGGGTTTTCGGGACTCTAGTTAGCCTTGTCGAGTTGGGTCATTTTCGGGACTCAAGTCAGCCTTATCAAGTCGGGTCATTTGGTTGGGTCGGGTTAGTTTTGTCAGGTCTTTATAATAATGTCAAATGACTTATTTAAAAGAAAAGGTATATATTGATATTGTTGAGAATGAATGATGTCAAATGACTTATTTAAAAGAAAAAAAGTATATTTTAATATTGTTGAAAATAAATGATTTTAAATTTTGATTTTGATGTAATTAGTTGATGGTAGTATTTAGCAAGTCCCGTTTGAAAAGATCACAAAAATCTAAATATATTTCCATGTAGATGACCATCCATAATCATAAATTCATAACTCCATAAGGTAGGTCGGCAATTATTCCTCCAATGTCATCAAAATTATGAATCGTTCTCATACGGGTTGAGGTGGTAGTTTCAAACAAATCATACATTCTCGTTCTCAGAAATATAAGGGAAAAAGGGGGGGTCTGCACACCAAAATCGGTTGTAAAAGGTGTTACAACCATAATAGATGAGAAATTATACGACTACCTAATAACTCTAAGGGGGTGTTTGGTTGGAGGTTTTGGAATGGATTGGAATGGATTCAATCTATTATAGTGTTTGGTTGGAGGCTTTTGGAAAGGAGTTAGATACCTGATGGATTCTAACTCCATTCCAACCCCTTGAATCTCATACCCATATATACACCCAAGATTCTAACTCCATTTCAACTTATTACTATATTATATCCACTCCATGACTCAACCAACCACTTATGAAGAAGTATGGGGTTCTAACTCCATACCTCTATGATATTAGAATCTATTCAAATACGTTAAACCAAACACCCCCTAAATCTTTGACATAACTAGCCTTTTAGGAACTTGAATATTTCCTAATAGCTCTAGTCGAGTTACCAATATTGCTTATGTGAACATAATACTTCATCGCGGGGATGGATCCTCTCCATTTCTTTTTCTCTCCATTAGCGTCCATTACCTTTAATACATCAATATAAAATCATTATTCTCTCTCCACCTTACCAAAACACTTGACCGTTGGATCGTTCAATTGCTCTAGTCCAGTTACCAATATTGCTTATGTGAACATAATACTTCCTCCGTCCCGCGGATGGATCCTCTCCATTACCTCTAATAAACCAATATAAAATCATTACTCTCTCCACCTTATCAAAACACTTGACCGTTGGATCGTTCCGGGACAAAATATCATCCGTTAAGAGGCAATGGAAGGTAATGGAGAGCATCTTGATTGCTTCCTCCCCAAAACTAAATTTTCCCATTTAGAGTCTTCGAGATGACACGATACTTTAACCATGTTATACTTATCTACGTATTTTTTATTTTTTCTTACAAATATATTTTTGTAAAAGACTATTTGATAACAAATGTAATAATGTAAAAATGTCTTATAATTTTTAGTACTCAAGGTCAAACTTTGATCCGAAAAAGTAAATGGGAAAATCATAATGGAGGGATTACCTAAATAATCCCAATGTGTTACCCAAGGCTGATAGCCTGATACTCATAATTGTTCAGTTTTCGGCAATTTACTCCATATGTTTGCTTGAATAACCCAATATAGGTTTACAATCACTAAAATATCGACCATCTAAAGTAAATTACTCAGCCTAACCCAAGTGAAGCCAAGCAAACTGCTCGGTCCATCCCAGGGCGAGCCGAGCAAATAGACTTCAACTAACTGTGCAGAACTTGCCATATGGATGTATGTAAGAAATGCAACTCATGTCTTACCATGGATGTCGACTAACAGACTAAGTGCAGGGGGAAAAGGAATTTAAGTTAAGTATGATCACGCTCCCATAACCCCATAAGTAGCACAAAAGGAATTGAAATTTACGCACCCCGAGTCTTTTATGGAAACAAATGCTAAGGGTATCACTAGCCCCTAAGGAGGGCAACACATGATAATCGCAAACCTCGATACAGAATGTAGTCCTAAACTGAAGAATAGTATACAATGCCTATACCAAACTGCTTAACAACCTCCATTGAGATTATGTTTTGACTTAACATCTCATCATTTACTATCTGCTAATGTCGGGATTCTTTGATTCATATTGCGGCTGCATTCAGAAAGCTCCAAATTCTCTTCAACAGCTCAGCTTTCACGGAATCAGGAACAGATGCTGCATTGTGACATAAGATTCAACATGGTGAAGTTAAAAGGTAGGTTATCTTCTGAAAATTCAAAGCAAAATAAACAAACAAGCCTTGCTCCGCAGAGTAATACGAACACCAACAGCAACATCACATCAATGCCTATGGCAAGGTACGGGGGTCGGACGTATATAGCCCAGCACTTATGTCGAAAACAGAGAGAATTTGACTTAGAGGACATCGATACTGAGCATCAACTACAACATCACCTTTGTACCTCAAGGGCTCTCATCAAAGGCGCGATAGAGGGGTTTGGATGATACCATGCATGGTACACATACGCAAAAGCCGCCTAGTTTAGTACTCGAGGGCTAATAGAACAGTGAAAATTAACTTCCTAGAAGGCTAGAATGTAGTGGTATACTGGCATCAAGCTTAATACCCAAAGTATCTGAATCAAGAGCTATAAAGAGGTTGTTCCCTAGTTTAATGAGAAACACAGACAACAGCCACACCATGACACCATCTATATCTCCTCAAAACTAAGGAGGCGTAATGCTATATTGTTGTTGCTGTAAATGTCTGCTATGCTGCACTAAGATCTGAAGGTGAAGAAGAGCCTTGCACAAACTATTTATACTACTTGTTACTAGGCATAGAAAAGCAAAGAATGACATAGGGCAGGAAAGTAAGGTAAGAATGCCAAAATTCTGCATCCTCTTTCCCCGACTTCACATCCTAAAGTTAGCAAATGCTCCAACATTATACACCTCATTAACAGGTGTAACGTAATTATTGGAACTAGGTGAATTCAGTCAATTAAACTCTACAATTTTAGACAGAGTTTAGAAACTCAAAAACATAATTTGCCAACAGACAAGTGGACGGCAGACACAAATACACAATACCGTTGACATACAACTAAAAACAAAAATCTAAAAGAAGCAGCAAAGTATGAAATAAACTTGTCCATACCTCTCCCTTTCGGTGTTATAACATGCACTAGATCATCTACCGTCACATTGTCTCTTCCTTTCTTCTTTACAAGTTGCCTTGAAGGATAGCAAATCATAATCAAAATTGAGACTCAAACCCAAAAGGATGTCGTAGCGGGAATAAGACAAACCAAAAACTACCAAGAACAGACCCATATTTTAAAGCTCAATAAACTGTATGGAGGCCAGTTATCAGCAAAAGTATATGCCTATATGGAACATCAATCATTGCTCGATTATTGGCCTATATTTGATTTTTTGCTTTTAATACTTGGGAATGAACAAAAACTTGATTCAAAATGTGCTGGTCAAAGATTTTCATCAGACCTATGGCGCATGATGGCATGAACCACACACGCCTTTAAGTGCGCTTGATGCTTCTCATTCATGCTCAGCCTTGGCCAATGATACTTACGGTCCGTTACGGAGTATAAAACAATACCGAGTACTCGACTTGGAAGAACATTAAAGCAATGTACAAACTATGACATAGAAGACTGTAAAGGAGGAAGAGAAACACCTGCAAAGGGAGTTCATTTCATCCTTCCACCCACACTCGACGAGCCTCTCCCTCAAAAGATCCATCAATCTCTCCTTTTCTCCACTCTCTATAAGCTGTATGTTCAATTAACAAAGTACCCATCTCAGTATTTTTCTCATATATCAATAAAACAAACTGAATAGATTACAAAGCAACCAATAAATTGTCACAACAACAAATTATTCCCAAATAATTTGGGGGCAGCTAACATGAATCATCATTCGAAACCGTTCATGAATGCAAAAAATTCCTTTTATCTATTCTCAATCATACATATTATCAACTAACCTAGTACCCATCTCAGCAAATTGCACGTAAAATTTGAAACAAAGTCAACAAACTACATAAAACCCAATTAATTAAAAATGGCAGAAACTTGAATTAGCTCAATTTTTAAACATAAAGGTCCAATTTTGAGCCAAACCCAATGAAAAATTAATAAAAAAGCAACAATTTTTATTAAAAAAATAGAAAAAGAAGGAAAATAATACCTTAATGTTGATTTTTTCTTGAAGGGTGAGTTCTTTTTCTTGATCATCACCTGCATCTGGTGTGGGTGGCCGATTTACCGAGTGCCTCCTGTTAAAACACAAAATTAATCACAAAATTTACAGTAAAAATATTGAAACAATTGTTAATACATGGATGAAACAAGAAAGGGAAGATTACATTGGTGAGCAAAGTGGAGGAAGATTGTCAAGAGTTTTGACAACACAACGGTAATGAATGTGTGTTAGTGTTTGTGTAAGCACCACAATTTGTGTTCGGTCTTAAATTGCTGGATGTTTCTGGGGTTCGGGTTTTATAATGGTCGAAAGCGTGATGATAAAGCTTATTTTCGCCTCCGGCTCGGGCCTGGTATTTAGACCTGTCAAATAGGTTGGACGGAAGAGTTTAGATAGGGTTATCTGAGATTACTATAAACTTGGCCAAAGTAACGGGTCGGGTCGGGTCGGGTCGGCTTGACTCGACCTCACTTGTACAAGTTTCTTCGGCTTGTCCTACTAATGTCTAGCTCGCCAAATCTCCAAATCGGTTAAAGGCTAGAAAGGCGGACCTGGCCCGCGCAACTCTGCTAGATAAATAGGCAAAAAGGATGATTTAAGGCCAAGCATGAGTATGCCCACTATATCTAACCTTACACCCGTCACGGGATGGTACAGACTACAGAGCATGGTTTCATGGGTTTCGTGAGCCGACACGAGTTGACATGACCCATAGCCAGGTCTACTCTATAATATGGCTAGGGCATGTGTTGGGGTTGACCAATATAATTTATGCATATTGATTTTATTATATGAACTTCGTGTTGGCTAAATCTCGAATTATAGGTGAAAAAGAGTTATTAACGCTTTTTTTGAACACCTATTTATTTTATTCATTTTTTATACCATAATTCCACAAATATATATTTATCCTTAAATCCGTTTGTGTCTACTTTAATATTCCATCTTATAATAGTTGAAATATATTCTAATCAACACTTCATAAATAAATAAAACAAAATATCCAAATCAAATATTCCAAATTTGTATCCTTTTTCAGGCGGTTTAACATTCATTTTCTAAGGAAATTGAGAATATATTAAAATATGGAGAAAAGTGAAAATAAAAGATAATCTGGTGCCAAAGTCATAAAGACCATAATATAATAGACAACAAAAATAGTGAAATATCGTACTAAAATTCCAAAAATGAGTTGTGGAACATTTTTGTGAAAAAAGCGAAACATGTTATGAATAAGAGCGAAAAGATCAAAGAAGAAAGCAAAAATTTGTGATTTAAAAATACTAAGTGAAAAAGTACTATGCATATAAGATGAAGAAACAACTTTTAAAAACGTTAAATAACTACTTGAAGAAATGACTAAAACACCCAAATAAAAAAAATGTAAAAGAAATTCTAAATTTTGGGAGTGAATATATATGAGACTACTTTTTCCATAATTTTAATATGTTATTCATGATCCTTCTATTATTGAGCGTGGTTCAAACCGTTTGTTTCATTTCGTATATGTTTTCATGATGAATGGACCTCTTTTATCTTAGATTGATCAGTTTCATTAGTAAACCATTTTACATAAAGATTATACGGAGTATTATTTATGCTATCATTTTGCTTCAAATTCTGAAATAACCGCTTAATAAATTAATGAAAGACTGTCTCTTAAAAAATAAAGATTTACAATTAATTTTATTCTAAACTTATCGTAAAATCACCTCTTTTAAAAACGAACGAACTTTACACAATATTTTTTGACAGGTGATCAACTTCGTAGATAAACGTAATAGTGAGACTGTGAGAGCAGAAGATTGAATTGAAAATGAGATATCAGATTGAAGAAAACGCAGGGACTGAGGGCGTCATCGGACTGCATACTCTCATGCACCTTCTCGAGTCAGATCGAGTGTGTACCGCTTTCGTTTTTACCTATTTCTCAATCTTGTCACCTGTTATTTCTCAATCTTGTCACCTGTGCCAAACTTCTCGGCATGCCGAGATTGTGAGTTATTCCTCTGTTGATTTTCACTTTCCGAATCACATAATCTTGCAGGGTCTTGTGATGAATGAGTAGTAGGTAACAGTCAAGTGATTTGCAGTATCAGGAGGTTCATACAATTCTTGTGAGACATCCTTTTGCATATGTAACTTTCAAATTTTTATTTGTTTTCGAGTGGTAGGTGGATATAGCCACAAATGTTTCACCCGAAAGTGTGGAAAGTATATGGAACTTGAGAGGAATTCGATCCCATGTATGTTCCTGAACTGTGATGTCCAAAGTTCAACAAAGATTGATATCCTTAGTCCTTAGAAGAGTCTCGGCGGTAGAAATGATGGATTTGCGACTGAAAATCCTTTAGCGGCACCCATCCAAAAAAAAGGATAAAAACAAAATACTTCTTCAACCTCTTTTCAGACGGATCAGTTATCGGTAAGCCACTCCAGAAACAAGCTCTATCCACCCCAAGTCCCCAACAAAAACAAAACAGAACACTACTGCTCAACTACACATCCAATATGCTGCCTCGTACTGCCGTTGAGGTTAAAATTGACATGAACAATAAGCTTCTTTTCAAGAAACAACATAACACTTCTTAGAATAACATTCAACATGAAATATACACAAAATCCCACAATAGAAATGTAAGCAACCCTGTAGACTGTAGAAAATTAATTCCAATACCAGAAATCAAAGGGATTGCCAGTTGCAACAAAAGACCCGTAGTTTGTTTTCGCACCAAGAAGCATGTTAGCACTCGGACTATTTGGTTTCAAAGATTTCAGACGCTTGATGCCCATAAGCAACTACTCCATAACATAGAAGAATGGTAACAGATTACTTATTGACCAGCCAAACTGTGCAAGTGAGTCATGTCGGAGTGAAAGGGTCACCCGCTCAATCTATTTTGTATCTATAAGCTCATTCCATTGCCTAAAAACTACTATGTATATATCAAACCTGGAATAACCGCCCAAACTGGCAAGCATATACACATAACGGAACAAAATTACTTCTCTTAAATAATGGCTATTTGTCTGAGTCACAAATCCCTAAGGCGCACATCTTTATGCACTCTCTTGAGATCATAGATGACTACTCGTGTCCCCAAAGACTCGATCATACGAAGTCGGACGACTAAGGACACCTTTAATGTGTAAATGAAGGCCACCACAAAAGGCACCTAATACTCCTCGCATTCCATGATATTCTTTACATCTTTATAAAGTCCTTCCCACATTCTAAAAAGAGTAACAGACCCAATGAAAAGGTAGGAAGTATCAAGTAGTATCAACTATCACGCCTTCATGCCACCTTTTAAGACACATTAATTGACAACTTATGTTACTCCGACTCTTCATACTACCTCACTTAACCATGTTTGATGCTCGTCCCTCCTATGTGAGTGCAACACTTGGACACTTCATTTTAAAACAATCTTTTATGGCCTTCATCAATGACTATTAGTTCCACACCAAATTATTATTTAACCTTAGAACCCCAATCTAACACACTTTCTCCACAACAGATCACGAATTACCCTAACTCCCTCTTCAAGTCTTCAACCCTCTTGTTCTCTCTCTCTCTCACCCATCAAAGTAGTCTTGCATCCACCAGGGCCAACTAAACCATTGTTGAAACGACTATCCTTAAAAAAAATTCATTCAACCGCCCCCCCCCCCCCCCCCCCCGTCCAGCATCCTGTGACGTACCCCACTGCTACGGCACCAACCAACCGTCCACCGCAATCTTACTGTTCAACGCTAGCCAACCTCGTTTATAAGCCACTGGACCACCAGACAATGCTGACTATATCTCAGCCACCACGACGATGCAACCATAGATCTTCTGACTCAATCGAGCAAGGAATGTTCGAGGAAGGCATATTGAAGAGGAGGTATAGGGGAAGTGGGGAACAACGAAGGTGGTTACTGCATAGGTTTGGTTGTGGGTGTTTCTGGAGAATGAAGATGTGATTGGTGGTGACGAAGGATGGTGGTGACGAAGCAAATGAGATGTGCAGCTGTTTCTGGGCGGAGGAAACATGATCCTGGTACTCTAGTGATGGGCAGCCCATGAATGGACCACATTTACAGGCGGGTTGAAGGTGGTGAGTAAGATGGTGATGTTAGGTCTGAGAGGAGTAAGAGAGAAGGAGATTATCTTATTGGAGGGAGAAATTTATATTTCATAAAGCAGTGTCTAACACTCGGATATGCACCGGGATACGTGTAATTAGAGTCTAAGTAACATAACTAGTAACTACATGCAAAATTCATAAGAGTATAAGTCACATAACTGGTAACTAAATGCAAAGTTCGTTGAACATAAAGGCCAAAAACGAAATAATCAAGACCCCATATTATTGCTGCCAAAATTCAGATGTTTTGTAATAGAAACCCAGTCATTTACATACTAGGATACGTGTAGACACGCTTATCTAATGCTTGGTTTCAAAAAGTATACAACATGGAGCTCCTCAACATAATAGGCAGTCAGAATATACAAAAGCCATAACATCCCAAACCAAAAAATACCAAACTACAAGCTGGCAAATGTATTACATGATGGAAAAGAAACAGTAAAAAGACAATTCTTTAAAACCATACCTTACCTAAAATTCAGAGATTACCCGATTCCATTTACCCTGTTGGTGGAGGTCCATAAGACATCAGTGCTGTGACCATTCAATGCTCTTAATATCAATACCTTGTTGATACATCTCATAAAGGGGACTCATATCCCTCAACTTCTGAACCTGCTTCACCGTCAGCTCGACAGCCCTATCAATCTCCTCCTCGGTCGTAAACCTCCCAATCCCAAACCTAATCGAAGTATGCGCCATCTCTTCATCCACCCCAAGTGCCCTCAAAACATATGACGGCTCCAAACTAGCGCTAGTACACGCACTCCCACTCGATACTGCCACCTCCTTCAAACCCATTAACATACTCTCCCCTTCCACAAAACGAAACGACAAATTCAAATTCCCAGCATACCTTCTTTCCTCACTCCCGTTCACCACAACCGCATCAACTCTCTCTCTAATCCCCTTCAACAGCCTCTCTTGCAAACCCTTGATCCTCTTCTCATCATACTCCATTTCCCTGGCTGCAATCTCACAGGCAGCCCCAAACCCGACTACCAACGGAGTCGGCACCGTCCCACTTCGAATTCCCCTCTCCTGCCCACCTCCATTCATCTGGGGCTCCACACGAACCCTCGGCCTTCTACGAATATACAAGGCTCCAACCCCCTTAGGCCCATATATCTTATGCCCGCTCAACGACATTAGACTGATATTCATCTTGTCCACGTCGATCTCCACCTTACCGAGGGCCTGAGCAGCATCGGTATGGAAAGGAATTTTATGCTCCTTGCAAATCTGGCCGATTTCTTCCATGGGTTGTATCACTCCAATCTCATTGTTAACCATCATGACGGAGACCAGCCCTGTTAATTGAAGTAGTAGATAATATTAATAACTAGCATTCACTAAACTCCATTTCGCAGCTTGTTAAGAATCTAGTATTTAATTTTCAAATTCAGAATCAGCCCAAATTCATTGTTAGCCAATTATAGATATTTGGATTTAAATTCAGTCAGAAATCTTAAAATCACCCATTTAAATGACTCATCTCGCCCTTGATTTTTTTCAAATACCAGACTATCTCTTTACCTACATCATTCCAATACTACACAAAAATCAATCACTCAAACAACTCTCTTCTCCCTTCTACCTAAAGCCTTCCGCATTCACTTTTTCTTTTTGGAGTCAAAGCCGGCAGTGCACTTGGTGATGAAGTTCTCTAAGGTTTGAGAAACAAACGATTCCTTATCTTAAATAAAGGTCTCCTTACCTATGCTGATCATTACACCATTTCTTACCATCGTAATAGGTGCTAATAAACTAGATATGACACATTCTAAATCGTAAATTGAATACTCTACTACATTTTCCCCTAAAATTGTACTAAATGTCCGAAATACAATTCAGACTCCTAAATTGAAACGAAAATACCATCAGAAATAAGGATCACTTATCTACGACCCCTCTCCTCGTCTACTCCAGTCTCAAAGGTAAACAAATGAGTGAGACAACAAAGGGAACACCATCAGAAACAAGAAGAATGGGGACAAATAAAGGTAAACAAACGAGTTCGACGAGAAAAGTGAGCAGTTGAATTAACAGTCATTGCAGATTTCTCTGCAACGTACTACTCCATCTATCCCAATCATCCATTTACGTTTTCTTGTTATAACTCCCTCCATCTCATTCAATAGTTTACACTTTTCTTTTCTAATAATAAATAAACCAGGCCATGTGTGTGAGGACTCATGTCAAGCTGCTTTTAACTTTTTTGATAACAATAAACCCATTTCTCCCTCTTTATCTTATTAATTAATCGTGTACTCACTCCATCCCGGTCATTTGTTTAGTGCATTCGCGGTGGTTAGTGGATTAAGAGTGGACAATAGTCCCATTGGGAGAACAAATTAGTCATAGAAAACCATCCTAATATAGAAAAATAAACAAATGAATAATACACCCTCAAATGGAAATGGTAAAGAAATTTAAATGAAAAGGAAAACAGGGAGGCGTCTAAATTACCAGTATCGGGTCGAATAGCATCCCTAAGCTGATGAACATGAATCAAACCATCTTGGCGAACAGGCAAATAAGTAACCTCAAAACCCTGCTGCTGCAAATGCCGACACGAATCAAGAACACACTTATGTTCAGTCTGAGTAGTAATAACATGTCGCTTAGTACCGGAATGAAACCGCATAATCCCCTTAACAGATACATTATTAGACTCAGTAGCTCCAGATGTGAATATAATCTCTTTAGGAGAAGCGTTAACAAGTGATGCGACTTGAGCGCGAGCCGCCTCGACAGCGGACTCAGATTCCCACCCGTAGAGGTGGGTCCGGCTGTGAGGGTTGCCGTATTGGGAAAGGTAGTAAGGGAGCATGGTGTCGAGGACACGTGGATCGACAGGAGTGGTTGCTTGCATGTCTAGGTATAGTGGTCTTCCTGATAATTGGACTCCTTTTACTGTTATTGGGGAGTCGGGTGGTGGTGGTGGTGCGGGGTCCACTGCGGCGGCGGCAGCGGTGGAGAAGAGGTGGGGACGGGTTAGGGTTTGGGGTTGGAGAAGGCGGAAGTGGCGGATTAGTTGATTTGGGAATTTCATGATTTGGGTTTTTTTTGGGGAGAATTAGGGTTTGGAGTTGGGAAGGAAGAAGAAGGAGGAGAAGTGAAGAAGTCAGATATTGAAGGGGGAATGAAGAAGTGAGAGATTGGGGGAATTAGGGCCACGTCACAGTAGATCAGGTGCTTTCTTTACCACAAGTCTACAACCGCAACTTTTTACCACGTACTACTCTCTACTTCTAGTCTATATGACGGACTACTCTCACCGTCTCATTCATTTGTTTGTCTTTTATATTTTCTTTGGAAGGGTATTTTAATCAAAGACAAACAAATAATTGGGACGAATGGAGTATTATTTTTATACGAGCATTGTGGCGGATATTATTTGTCACAAATCGTCACAAGCGGCACGTGGGAAGGCAACTGCCAACTACAGAGCAAATTGAAAAAAGAATGTGCGAGCTCGGAGGTCACAAACGAGATTTATTTTACACAAATTCTCATTAGAGTTAGAATTTGTGATGATATGTCTGTTGTAAGTTTGTGACGAGTCAATTAATACTTATATTTGAGTAGTAAAAGAAAAATTACTTGTAATCTGTAGTCTTGTCTTATCTATACAAGTGAAAGATACTAAAGGCATTAAAAACTTTAAACTTGTTGATTATTTTATAATTTCCTCTGTGGTTATACGTTTGGTATATCATAGTAAACCAATGCCCCATAATTTTATTGGTTAGAAAGATGTATTCGTCTTAATATTAAAAAGGTAAAATATTACTCCCTAACTCTATGGAGTAAATCATTAGCTTTTCGTTATGTATCCGTTTTTTTTTCCTTATTTATCTCACATTGACATATTTGACCAGTTTTACACTTCAACCAAAATAACTAGGACTTATGAGAATTTGCCTAGATGATCCAAAAATAAAGATATTTTCAACTTTAACTAGTCATTCTAATATAAGAGTTAGAATGATTCTTCACAAATATCCAGTAAACATTTAAGAAAAAGACATTTTTGCGCATTTTGATTGTGTTACTGTTGATCAGCTAACATGTACTCCCTCCTAGTCACTCATTTCTTCCCTTTTTCCTTTTACACAAAATTTAAGGAAATGAATTTGGACCACACAAAACACACTACCCCACATACAAATGAATTTAGACCACACAAAACACACTACCCCACATCCAAAAAGGGAAAAAGGGAAGAAAACCCGACTTACCCAATAAGGAAAGAGGGAATAAATGACCGACTAGGAGGGAGTAGTATCTAAATTGTTAGTTATGATTAACTTTTGGGTAACAAGCCAAAGAAATATTCCCACTCATATCAGTCTTCGAACAATGTCAACTGCTGTACTAAAGTCATGGTTCCTTTTGATCGCATTCTCTTCAGATTTTACTAAAAGTATAGATTGTCAAAATTATAAGGGATGCGCCCGAAATTGAAAATTTATTGGCAAGAGTAATACCAGCATTCATGTTCACAATCAGAGTACAAAAAAATGGGAAACATCTGCCTCAAAACGGTCCATACACAACTTCGAAGGGCAGGTTTGAGAATTAGGCAAAAGCCAGAAAAGACTTCTACCACAGATGGCCAAATCCAACATATTGTATAAGGTAGCGCTAGATTAAAAAAAATTAATGGTGCTCTTTCACCTCAAAAAGGCCATCAGGACCTGCAAAATAGAAGAGCCACATCAAATGCATAGTTGCACAAGGCTAGAAGTTTTCAACGATAACAATAACCCTACCGTCCATGATAAGTAACACAACTTTTTACCAATGAGCGCCAAAATAAATTGTCCTGAGTTTGAATCTCTCATAAATAGAAAACATCAGGAGTTTTGTTTAGGGTTTAAAACATATATTAGGCTAGACGTCAGGACATCTGTTAAAAGTTCATGCAGCACATCAGAGTTAATACTCAAGTAGTCAAGTTGATGAAGATGACCCGTGAATACAAAGCAGTTGAACTGACGAGTGCTGCTTTTGACACTGATGGCAGGTTTATTGAAAGGTAATTGAATTACACTGTAATAAAACTTTTACCAGTAGCGAAAAAGGATGACAATTTGTTAAAGGAACACGGGGTTTGGTCAAATCTAATCCTCGTTACAATGTATTGGGATATACATTCAACTGATGTAATGAGCATTGTTCCACATAATCATCACTAGATGTAATCAAATAGTACCAGGACCACGTATATGATGTCCTCTTTTGATTTTGATGGCTAACTTTAACCCTTAGTCTTTTATCAAATTTAATTTAATTTATCAAAACAATTATTTTCATTTTATTATCCTTTTTTAGTTTTTTATAACACTTGTACATTGTGACTTGTGAGATAATAGTGGTTGAAGTTGACAATCAGAGTCAAAAGGGACAATTAAAATGGGATAGAGTGAGAATACAAGCATGGTATGAATATGTGGTATTGGTCACCTATGTGGCAACGGTCGGGAAATATCAGTGTAGGGGTTGATATAAGGCCTTTGATTCGCTTTAATTGGGCTATATTCAAGGCATGCTTAGAGCACTTGACTTTCTCGACGCTTTTGTTTAATGGGTATTGGGGTGCATCTCAGGTACATGGTTCTCAATTAGAATAAATGGGACTTAACACTGGTTTTTTCCAGGGTCAAAGTAGTATCACGCAAGGAGATCCGCTTTTCCCCTACATCTTTGTCCTTAGTATGAAGGACTTATCAAAGGTACTTGCGTATTATTTGCACATCTACTCGAGTATCTTATCATCTGAAGTGCTCAAGGATGAAGGTGGATTTAATGTAGAAGAACTTCTATCATGGAACAAAGCATTATTACTTAGATGGATATGGATGTTTGAGGCTGATACAGGGGGTATTTGAAATACAATGGACTACGGCTTATTATTATCATCATACTTCTATCTGGACGGCTATTGCTAAGACACAATATTCCCAGAGTTGGAGGAGTATACTAGCTGAGACAATCCTATAGCTGGAACTGGAGATATTTAAGCTGCAAAAGTTGCAATCCAGTCTTGTGTTGTGGGGAGAAAGTTTACTCTTACCAGAGCCTATGATCTTTTCAGGCCTCAGTACCAGCTTATTACTTGGGCTAAGGTTATTGGAATTCTTTTAATATTCTATTAATATTCCTAAACACGGTTTTAGTTTCATTGCTATGCTGGCTGCTCAAGGGACTTCCTCTGTTGACAGTGCATGTCGAGGGGGTTGACCTTGGTTAATCGCTGTGGTCTATGCAAAGGAACATCACAGAACCTTAAATACTTATATTCTTTAAGTGTGCGTTTTCAGATGAAGTTTGGAAAAGTATATCCATGTGGTTTCAACTTGCTATGAAAGATATACTCTACCGGATAAACAGCAGAGCAAAGCGAAAACACTGGAGGGTAAGTTGGATAAAGTGTGTTTAGTTGTTGACGTTTATGTATTATGGCTAGAGTGAAATGCACAGATCTTTACTGGCAGAGAAAAGCAGGCCTCTGAACTCATAACCAGCATCAAGAATCTGGTTACACTTAAGTTGCTTTATAAGGATCCAGTTTTACTACTTTATTATGGGGATTGCTTAGTGTGTTAGCTTTCTAAGATTCTGCTCTTCTCAATTTATTCCCTATATCGATGAAAAAATGAAGCTATAATGTTCTACAGAATTATTTATCCGCACACTATTGATTAGGGCAAAGCCACACACAAAGCTCAAACCTAGTCCTTCTAATCCAACTGATTCTTCAAGTTTGTTCAAAATTCCTCCTCACAAAAAAAAAAAGTAAATGTAAACAATCCGATAGTTCGAACGGACAGCCCAGAGACTATTGTGATCCCATAGAGGGAGCCCTTGATTTAAAAAACTAAGCGACGAACTTGGCCTCCCACCTTCAAACGCATGGAAAAATAATGTGGACGAAGCTATTTATGAAGAACTAGGTTGCAGACTCGGCTATTATTCATTACTATGACGAATCATCAACAGGTGAAGAATAAATTGGCTTTGTGTACCGCAGAGGTCAAAAGTAACAGAAATCACTCAAGTCAATGCCGTCCTCAAGGATGACTCAACTCAAGTCTGGAGGTTACCCCTCAAATTATAACGGTGGCATTGGTAAGTTGAAATCTGTTTTAGCTACTCCTCTGAGAAATAAAAAGCTAGACACTTTCACTCAAAAGTTTAAATGAGGAAAAGTATAAAAAGCACAAACTATGAGGTGGTAATACCAACGACGACCTAGCTAAACACAGCTACAGGCTACCATTACGGCATACAAAGTAGGAAAGAGAGTGTAAAGTCATACCCCATGGGAATTCCTTGTTGCGAATGTGCATGTGTGGGTATGCCTGCAAACACAAATACAAGAAAAAAAATGAAGCATGGTCAGACTGAAAAACAATAAGAATCGCCATGCAATTAAGCCAATATGAAAAACCGTGCTCTAAACCCTAACCCTATCACTCTCATAATCTACATATCCTGGTGAACTTCATAATGCAAACAATAAACAAAAAATAATGCTATCAGTATCACTCTCCACCGAATAATATTGAAAAGATGATCTTAATTTGGGAACACTCAAGGCTTCGCCAATCCAAACAAAACAAAATCTCGATCAGTGGCGCAAAGGGGGGCTCCCAATGAACAATGAAAAATACGAAAGTTTTAGTTCAAATTTCCGAAATATTTTTGAGGTTGCTTTATACCATTACTTGTTGACAGTAATAGCCAAATTAATCATAGAAAATGCAACACATAATCCATTAGGCTAACAATCAATCACGGACACAATATGCAAGCAAAATAATCATAGCAATTACCAATGAAAACAGTAATATTTCAAAAAAAAATAAGTCAAATATTGAATCAATAAGACAAAAATCTGAATAAAAGACGGACCGGAGTCTCATCGAAATGAGGATGACCCTTGGACAAATTCCAAACAGCCAAAGCAGTACAAGATACAATTCCCAGGTAGGTTATCTTCTCCCATTTGCTCGCTTCTTTTGCCTCGTCTATTTATTTAATTCATCAAAAAAAAAAGACACAGATTCAATTTCGCAATACAGTAATAGATCAGAATTAGGGAATTGGAAGGATTAAAAATTTACATGAAACCCTAATTACTGTAGAGATAGAGAGAGGGGGGGCATTACAAGCTGTGTCGTTGTGAGCGGAAGAGGAGAAGGAACGTTTGATAAGATCGGAAGAAGTACGGCCATGGCGGATGGTGGATTGGAGACCAGATCTGAGTTTCATTAGTGTAATCGCCATTTTTGTGTGCTTTCTCTCTCTCTCTCTCTTTCTCTTTCGTTTTTGCAAAATTATGTATGTTTTGGGGGAAAATGGTTTAAGTGGGAATCTCGGATAACTCAAGTTCTCAACTACTCACTAGACCTGGGCACCCGGCAAAACTGAGATCCGACCCGATAAATCTGCGAGACCTTAGAATGATGTGTAAAGTGTGACTTGAACTTAACCCGATTAAAACAACATGACCTGATCCAAAAGTGATTTGACTTGAAGGCTGAAGCGACTTGTACATGGTTTCTTGCTTGATTTCTACTTTAATTATTTTATAATTTTTGTACATGGTTTCTAATTGCCTAAAGTTAAACCGTTGGTCTCTTGTGACAGTCATAAACTTGTGACGGATTAAATGTGAACATTTTATAATAAAAAGTAATCATCCCTAAAATATTACCAGTCATATAGTGGTTACATTTTCCATAAAAATTGTCACATTTACTCCGTCACAAACTTGTAACGAATAATGGTCGTCACAAATGAGAATTTGTGAAAGTTAAACATACACATAAGCATAAGATTCTTTAAAACAAAATAGTACTCCCTCCTAGTCACTCATTTCTTACCCCTTTCCCTTTTACACAAAAATTAAGGAAATGATTTTGGACCACACAAAACACGCTATCCTACATACAAATGAATTTAGACCACACAAACCACACAACCCCACATTCAAAAAGGAAATGAGGGAAGAAAACCCGACTTACCCAATAAGGAAAGAGGGAAGAAATGACCGACTAAGAGGGAGTATAAAAATAACTCGTGTTATTGTCGGTGAAAATGGTGACCGTTTTCTTGTTGTCACACTTGTT
>JAIUZE010015175.1:0-21319 GCA_022085475.1 Heliosperma pusillum | reverse complement strand
AGATCAATTCACGAAAGAGGGGAAAAACAGCTCAAGCCTCATAACATGCGGTACGCTACATGCAAATAACACCACCTCGCAAGTACACAACATTTGACGGCCGGGTCGAACAACGCATAGCGTTCAAATCCCAACAACGTCGTCGTATGCCCACTAACACATGCATTTAAGCAGTAGGATACCTCTCCGTTCCGACATTCCAGCCTTACGAACGGGAAGGTAGCCAAGGGAATGAGAATACAAAGCACACGACCAAATAGTGCTCAAACCGACTCATTTGTAAAAACCGACTCAAAGTGGGAACATATCGAAAACCGTCACGAAACATGTGATACAAGCGAATAAGATATCATATATCCAAAACTTGAATATTATAAGTCACTACGTAAAATTATACGATAAACGGATCATGCGAACTATTATAAATTACGAGTTTTAGAAATTGTAGGAAAAATATACAGCCGTGTTCCAGGCCGGGCAGGAGACCGGCGACCGGTGGGCCGGCTCAGAACACAGGGCAAAATCCAAAAATCACCAAAAACAGAGAAAAGTGGTCTGGGCCGGTCGGTAGACCGGCACAGAGCCCCTCTTCATACAAATCCAAAATTTCCCAAGGTGTTACTGATGTGTTCCCAGCCGGTTGGCAGACCGGCAGCCGGTCGACCGGCCAGGAGCACCAGTTCACCCGTGAGCCTTGCTCACTTAACCAATTCAATCAAATTCTCATATATACTTCTAATAATCATCAACAATCAATATATATCATCAACATTCATCATATAACATCATTCATTAATCATAGCATGGTTCCTAATCTTCCTAATCGTAATCTAATACGATTTTCTAGCATATAAACATGTAAAACACGTAAGTGATACCGAGTAACCCTTCACCGTTACCTTTGAGCGTCTCTACTAGTCGTCAAGCTCCTCTTCTATAAGGAAATAGTCTTTGTCGGGATCTGGGAGGTCGCCACCTACAAATAGATCGTAAAAAGATGAATAAAGTTCATCTTGAGAAAGACGGAATGCTTGAAAAGCGAGAAAGACGATAATTTTATTATCAATACGGATAGAGGAAGGTTAGGGAAGAAGAATAAGACGAACTTACGTAAATTCTATCAAAGAACGAAGAAGTTACGACAATTCTAAGATCGATATCAAAGAGGGAAAGTTGAGATTTCTTAGAGAGGAAGAAATGTGTTTGATTTTGTGTTGAATGAAATATTAGGTTAAGGAGTAGTGTGAGTTATGAAGGAAAAAGTCAAAGACGGTTTCCAAAGTCAAGAAAGTCAAACTCGACTCAAAAGTCAAGAAAAGTCAAACTCAACTCAAAAGTCAAGAAAAGTCAAACTCGACTTAAGACGGGATTTTCATGGAATCTCGCGGAAATTCCAAATACGAACTCGGAAATTCTAAATTCGACTCGAAACTTAAAATTCCAAATTAAAACTTAAATTTGCTGAAAAGATCTCGTAAAATATTTCTACTAGAAAAAATAGGGTACATTTCCGGGTGTTACAGGATCAGTTCTTGAAGTTACTAAAAAGCGACGGTGGAATAAGGGTAAGAATAAAGTCTCATCAGATTTGGAGACTTTTCCGGAGGTTGCCGATGTCGTAGCAAGTGATGGTGAAAAACGTCCTCTGTTTCGTGAGTTTTTGCCAGAAGCTACGGCATCCAGGCTCGACAAATTACGGTTGAGTAAAGAGGAAAGAAAATTGATTAATCGGGTTGCTAAATACGGCATTCATGGTGGTTGTAGCTTTCAAAAGGCTTGGTGTGACAAGTACTTAGCCTTGAAATTTTTCAACGATTTCTTGAAATTTCAAGAATGGGAGCATGTGTCTCGGTTTTCGGGTCCTATCAACCCCATCGAGGTAATTCAATTCTATGATTCCGTCTCTTTGAAATCTGGAATTTTGCATGCTGTTGTGAATGGTCGTGAGGTGTCCGTCTCGGTTGATGAGTTTCGTACTCTGTTTTTGGTTCCTGATGATGGAGCCGAAATCAACCCAAGTACGGCATGGGATGAGTTGTCGGATGAGGCTAAGTTGAATGCTAAGAAGTACTTTGTTGAGAATGCTAGTCTTTCTAGTTGTGTGTTGGCAGGGAATTTGTAGAGTTTATCGATCACAAATACTTAACAGGGGGGTGAATTGAGTACTGATAAAGTATGCCTACTTTTGTGTTTATCCGTATGAGCGGGAATGAGAAATTTGTAGTTTGAATTTATTGATACAACTCGACCTAACTAATTGCTTGTCGTGTGTTTGAAAACAAATAAATAATTAAAGCAAACAAAGAAACAAGAGACACAAGGATTTTTGAAGTGGTTCAGTTTCACACGTTGAAACCTACGTCCACTATTTCTCGATTAATAATTTTAGTACCTTCCTACGGATTACAAAATTATCAACCCACTCATACAACTAACTATAGTTGTAACT
The DNA here is from genome assembly GCA_022085475.1 of Heliosperma pusillum. Classification (NCBI taxonomy): domain Eukaryota; kingdom Viridiplantae; phylum Streptophyta; class Magnoliopsida; order Caryophyllales; family Caryophyllaceae; genus Heliosperma; species Heliosperma pusillum. The sequence goes on along the minus strand of JAIUZE010015175.1, from coordinate 18,870 downwards.
CAAGGTTGAGTACCGTTAAATACTCGATTCTTGAGTATCGCTAAATACTCGATTCTAACTTACGCTAATAAGAAAGTGTTTTTGATTGTTCTTGGTGTTCGCACAATTGAACGTATAAGATACAATTCTAGCACTATTATCCAATAACGTATTTGTCAATAATAATCACGAGTATAGGCGGCTTTGGAAATAAAGGTTTTTGGGAAATTTTTGTTGGATTAAGTGTCCTCAACAATAGTGCGATCACTTAATTAAATCTCAATAACAAGAATACAAAGGGATGATTAACATTATAGTCAACTGATCCACATTAATTGTTAACGATTGGCTTGCTAGAGTTTGACGTTACTGTCGTATGACAGTGGTGATCAGTTGATCCCTTGAGGTCACCCCGAAAGGACGATTCCCTAATCATGAAAGTTAATTAATTGTATAGTGATACAGATTAATTAATCCCTTAATTGAACAAGTTCAAATTATATATGAGAATTGTATCTTATTGTAATATGATTAAATAAGATACATATTGGTAATTAAGTGTTATATTACCAAAGTTGAATAATGTTTATAAAGCATATTGGTAATTAAGTGTTATACATATTGGTTAATCGTAATAACAATAAGTTGTAAATTATATTAACAATATGTGACATGATCCATTTGACATGTAATTACAAATTATTACTTAAAATGTTAAGTGAAATTTATTTGTTATAAGATTGTATTTAATTACTTAAATATAATTTTATAAGATCAATTACATACAACTTGTCACATGTCACACATATGACAAATGACAAAATATAAAAGTTAAAATGGGATCCCATATTACCTCATGGAACTGGCTTTGGGTAGTTGAGGATTAGGGTGATTATGCTTTGTGATTAATTGTTAAGACACACTTATTACCCTAATTACCTAAGGCCTACCCTAGTGATTTGGGTAAGAGGAAAAGCAAGCATGCTTGTCCCCTCCCCAAACCCAATGCCGCCGGTTCCCATGCAAAAGTGATGAAAAGAAGATCTCATTATATTTGATTCATTCATGCTTACATAAAGTACTACTTACTTATCTCTCTAAGATAATAACTTAAGGAAGTTATTCAAAATCTAAGTTCTCATATTCATACTCAACACATTACTAATAGTAGTAATAACATATATATTGAGGGAGTTTCTTATCTTATCTAGTAATATAAGATAAAAGATGATTGTGGGATAGTCTAGGTGCATCCAAGAAGAGTTTATCTACACTAGGGACTTACGAAGTTCATCCCTAGATCTATTAGCTAAAGAACAAGGAGAGGAAGGAGTCATTTCATTGTGCCCATACTCGACACAAGCAATGTGAGGAAACCGATCTTTTCTTCATCTTGCTTATTTTATTAGCATGTAACTATATCTTGCATAAACTAATTAAAGAGTAAATTAGTAAATCATAAGAAGAGTCTTATGAGGAGGTATATGAACGTAATAATTGGTATCAGAGCATAGGATGTTGCATGCAATCGGTTTTATGAAGTTTTTACGAGTTAAAGTAACAAAATAAAACTAGAAAATTAGTGATTTATATGATAAAGTCACGAAATTTTTAAGCATGTTATACCTCCTGGTCCTATAACGAGTATAGGTCATTTTTTTTATTTATGGAAGATTATTGCTTTATTTAATGATTTTTGGTTAAATAAACACATTTTAATGAGTAAAATGAACATTTTTTGACTAAAAATAGTTAAACTTCGAATCTGGCCATGAACTTTTAGTATGATGTCACATGAATATTTTACCTACTGTATGTAAAATAAATACTCCCTCCCATCCAGACCAAAGGTAACATTGGGTTTTTTGCACTATTCATGAGTGTGGAGAATCTATGATATTATTCCTAATATATAAGAGAAAATATAGTCATGTGAGATCTTGTTTGATTCATCATAATGAATGCTATAAGAATATCAATATATTATAATTTTTAATAATGTGTAACTAAAGATATTCACGTTGCAAAACGCGCCTCGATAAGTGTGAAAAGCCCAATGTTACCTTTGGTGTGGATGGGAGGGAGTATGATTTATTTTGCATGATTTATGATTTTTAATGGTTAAAAAGGCATAAATAGTGATCATTTTGGCATAAATATTGTACATATCAGATCTTTAAGTTGAAAATTAATTATATTAATTTTCGTGTGATTTTAGTATTTTAATGGATAAAATCAATTATAGGCAACTATATTTTTCTCTAAAATGATTCGAAACCTTTTTGACCAAATTTTTGACATGATGATGTTCCTGGAAATGTTCCAGAATATTCAAGATTTTAATTTTTAAATTTATAAATTATTGTAATTAAATTTGGAATTATTACATAAACGTTATGTGAAAAAGGCTAAAAAACGAGCAATAATGCAAAACCGAGTTGAATTATTGTCAAATAATTAGTGGAGACTAATTTTTGAGTCCTAAAATAGTTAGGGTAATTAACTTGGACTTAAATTAAATTTAAGTATTAATTTATGATTTTAATTTGTTATTAGCACGCATTTCCATAAAACCGGGTTTATATACGATATAAGGTTATTAGGGCGATTTGGCACATTAATATTGAATGAGTTTACATATAATTATGCTGAACTTTGAATGAATGAATATCATTTTGATTTATGTAATTTTGAATTATGTAACTTGTCTTAGTATGGCCTTAGTTTTAATCGATATTACCCAAAATGTATGGGAATATTGAGTCGGTTGTAATTTAATGTGATCTTGTATCACTTTGATAAGTGAATATTTGTATGATTTTAACCCCCAGTTTAGCTCGGTTTTGTATGTCATTTGTGCTTTGTTAAGCCATTTTATGAGCTAATACCGTCTTCTAGGCGAATTCCTGTGTTTTAACTTGTTTTGTAGGAAAAGTGACGTTTCTACGCCCTTTTTCTATATTCCCGAGCATTTGCCTAGAACCCGACGATTCGAAGAATAAAGCTTGACCATGTGTAAGGCATTTCAAGAAGGTTCACTAACTTAAGAGAGAGAAGAAGCAAAGACGGTTTCGTAGTTGTCGGAAGATCAATCAATTGGGCGGAAGAATTCATCGCTCTGCATCAAATCCAAGCAACAAACCCGATTGTAGAACTCAAGGGGGATGTTGGAAGTCGAGTCAAGCAAAGGAAGATGAAGCGTTAGTCAAGAGCTTCCAGAAGACCACTTACCCGATCGGGTAAGTGTGTACCCGATCGGGGATGTGTGCTGATCCGAGCATGACGGCTCCTTCTTCCTAAATTTGTCCTATGTGTTTAATGCCCGACCTCTTCTCCACGAAACCCTAATACTATAAATAGATGCTCTAGCCTCACAACACAAGACACCATCCAATACAACAATCTCTTACACAACATCGCTTTTCTTATTAGTTTTCTCTTTAGCTTTAGTCTTTCTAGTTTAGATTATCTTCTACTTTTGTCTTTTGTTCTTAGTTTATTTCTGTCCATTTCATATCAAAACATTAGTTTAGTTCAATAAGAATTTCAATCTTTGTATCTACTTTGTTGGGTTCAAGAGTTGTAATTCAAGGTACGGTATTTCTATGCGAGGGATTTCTATTATTGTTATCGCTTCCATTGTTGATCGTCACCTAGGTATTCCTAATTTATCCTTTGTTTATTGTTCTTTATTACTTTCCATTTGATTGTTATTTTCTATTTCATTAGATTCATTTTCATGTTGTTATAATCGTAGTTTCATTTCTTAGATTGTCAAAAAGCGTCGTTATTATCGCCACATAGAGAGTCTTAGATCATTGTCAAAATCAACTAAATATGCCTATCTTAACTTTCATTGTTAATATCATCTTAGACATAAACATAATCATGAGTGAGTAGTCACCTTTCTAGGGTGTAGGGTAGCCATGTTAGATTGATTAAAAGATGATAATTGGATAAAAGAAATTGTGCTTTTAAAACATTGTGTCTATGCATGTTTGGACTTTAACGATAGTTGACGATTCTTGATCACAATCATTGACTAGTATGGAATTCTTTTCCAAAGTAGATATACGAGATTTGAATAGACAAAGCATGACATAGTGGATTAAGACCTAGTAAATCGCATAAAAAGCCTGCTAGACCATCTGATCTATGATTGTAATGAACACACCATTCTTACGAACGCGCAATGAATTATTTGCATATCCTAAATCCAATTTCATCAATATGTCAATCTACATGTGTGAACCTATTTCCCTAGATGCTTCTCATTATTGTTAAATCATCATTTGCTTTATTGTTTTCATTTAGTTTGCTCTTATTTTGTTATTTATGTTCTTTATTAGTTTAGAATTCAAAACCTCAAAACCCAGAAAATTGTTAGATAAAACTCAATTGTGAGACGATTCACAATCCATAGGAAATACCATCTCCCTGAGGATCGACCCCTACTTCCCTAATTACATTAATTTGTTATTAGCCTAGTCTGGGTAATTTATCTTTGCATCGGGCTTGCGACAGGCCTGATCAAATTTTGGCGCCGTTGCCGGGGAGCACGGTTTAATTTTCCTTTTCTTGTGATTTTAATCATAATTAGTTTTATCTAGTCTTTAGGAACTCAAATTCCTTTAGACCTCTCTTGATTTTTCATCTTAGCTTTCCTATCTTATGCCCAGATCTTCTAGACTAGGGACCCCTATTCCTTTAGACCCTGAACTAGAAAGAACTCTGCGTAGGAAATTAAAGCTATTCAACGAAATTTCAAAAGCTTCTGATATTTCAAGTTTAGATCGTATTCGTGAGAAATACTTGGATATCTTACCTAATCTTGAAGGAGAAGAAGATCCATTTTCATCTCCATTTCAAAAAATCAATCAACTTTCAACCAACATTCCATCTTCATCTTCGCAAGCAAAAATGGTTCAACTTTCCGACCATTCTAAACCCACCGCAGATACACTTCCAAAGGGTATCGCTACACCTCAAATTACAGCCCAAAACTTCGAAATCAAACCTGCCTTCATCAATCTAATAGAAAGAAATCAATTTGGAGGCAATGCCACAGAAGATCCCAACCTTCATATCCAAAACTTCTGTGACTATTGCTCCACGATTAGACAAACTGGAGTATCCCAAGAACAGATTAGGGAAATGCTCTTTCCCTTCTCTTTAAGAGGAAAGGCAAAACTCTGGATCAATAGTCTTGACCGAGTTGCCTTAGGAATAGTCGACTGGGATGGTCTAGCTCTTGCTTTCTATCAAAAGTACTTCCCACCAGAACGAACCGCACTCTTACGAAGTCAAATTACTGGATTCCGTCAGAGAGGCGACGAAAGCCTTTATGAGGCATGGGAAAGGTACAAAGAATTACAAAGAGAATGCCCTCATCATGGCCTTGATTCATGGTTCCTGGCTATCACATTCTACAACGGTTGTTGTGGCGAATCGCGTCGTATCCTCGACTCCGCTAACAATGGTCGTTTCGATCAAATCGATGTAGAGATAGCTAGTGCGACTATCGAGTCAATGGCAATCCACGATTCTCAGTATAGCAACTCGCGTGCTATACCGCTCAAAGCCAAGCAGGATGATTCAAGTAAAGTAGCACTCCTAGAAGCCCAATTAGCCCTTCTGCAGCAACAAGTAGGAAGCTCTTCCCAATCCAAGGAGCATATCAACGTCACTAACCACGTAGTGGTATGTGAGACATGTGGAATTGGAGGGCATAGTTTTCAAGAATGTAGAAGTTCAATAGAGCAAGTCAATGCCTATCAAGGATATAGGCAAGGCAACGCTTTCTCAAACTTTTATAACGAAAACACAAAAAATCACCCATTTTTGTCCTACAAAAGTACCAACGTTCCAAATCCCCACCAACAAATCCAACCACCATTCGTACCACACCAACAGAAGCCTTACAATCCACATGGTTTTCAAAACCAGAGACCTTCATTCCAACCTAACTTCAATCAACCATATCAACCTCAACACCAACCACCTGAAGTTCAAGGCCAACCAAATGACTCAAGCTTGACCAAAATTGAATCCATGCTTCTACAAGTTGTTCAAAAACAGGATTCAATGTTAGCTCAATTTCAAAAGAGTGATCAAGCTAAAGATGCTGCCATCAAGATGCTTGAAACTCAAATGGCCCAATTGGCTACCTCTATTACCCAAAGAAAACAAGGCCAACTCCCACCTCATGGTAAACAACCGAGGGACACCGCAAATGCTATCACCCTTAGGAGTGGTACCACTTATACGGAATCTCAGCAACCCAAAGAACCAACAGTTGAGCCTTCACAAACAGAAAGCCAAAAAGATTCTCAACCATCCACCGCTAAGGAAGCGGAAAACAAACATGAAAAGAAGGATGAACTCGAAAAGGAACCCATATAAATTCAAGTTCCATTTCCCCAACGTTTGAGGAGAAATCATAAGGAAACCCAGTTCGGTAAATTCATGGAAGTAGTCAAAAACCTCCAAGTAACGGTTCCCTTCACTGAATTAATCACTCAAATCCCTTCTTACACGAAATTTATGAAGGATATCTTTACAAAGAAGAGGACTCTAGATGATGTTGAAATCATCGCATTCACCGCTGAATGCAGTGCGTTATTGCAAAATAAGTCCCCTCCTAAGTTAAAGGATCCTGGTAGTTTCTCTATACCTTGCACTATAGGCACCTACAATATTGATAAAGCTTTATGCGATCTAGGTGCTAGTGTAAGCGTTATGCCCTATTCCATTTGCGAAAAATTGAATATGAGAGTTCTGAAATGCACGAGTATCACCCTGCAAATGGCAGATCGTTCTCTAAAACAACCTATGGGAGTTTTAGAAGATGTACCTGTTAGAGTAGGAAGATTTTTTATTCCAGTAGATTTTATAGTGTTAGATATGGCTGAAGATTCGCAAATCCCTATCATATTAGGAAGACCATTTCTACACACTGCGGGAGCAGTAATCGATGTCAAGAATGGAAAATTGACATTAGAAGTAGGTGATGATAAAGTCACCTACAACTTAAACAGTGCAATGAAGAGCCCAATGCTTGAAGAGTCTTGCTGTTTCCTTGACATTGTCGACTCAATCATTGATGAATCTCTGTATCCATCAATAATTGAGGATCCTTTAAAAGCAATTTTGTTGTTAGAGGATATCTCTGAAAACGACAATTTTGAGATCAGTGAGCTGGAAAGGGACCTGACTCGTAAAGAGATACCGTCTGAAGAAGTTGAAGAGTTTATAAGCTTAATTGATGCTCCTGCCAAGGCAGAAGTACATAAACCTGAACTTAAACCTCTTCCCTCAAATCTAAAATATGCTTTTTTAGATGAGTCTGAATATTGCCCAGTCATAGTGAGTGCTCTCCTAGATGAAAATCAGTTAAACTCACTATTAATTATCTTGCGAAAACATAAAAAGGCAATGAGTTATAAACTTGAAGATCTTACAGGCATAAGCCCTGACTTTTGCATGCATAGAATAAACTTAGAAGAAGGCCAAAGACCTTGTGTTCAAGGTCAACGCCGTCTTAATCCCAACATGCAAGAAGTAGTTAAAGCTGAAGTTATGAAATTACTAGATGCTGGCATAATCTATGCAATTTCTGACTCAAAATGGGTTAGCCCTGTCCAAGTTGTTCCCAAGAAAGGAGGAACAACAGTAGTCAAGAATGAAAGGAATGAGCTCATCCCCACAAGGATTGTGACGGGATGGCGTATGTGCATTGACTACGGAAAGTTGAATCAATCAACTCGAAAAGATCACTATCCTCTGGCCTTCATTGATCAAATGTTAGAGAGGTTAGCTTGCCACAAATATTTCTGTTATCTAGATGGTTACTCAGGATTTTTCCAAATTCCTATCCACCCTGAGGACCAAGAGAAAACCACCTTCACCTGTCCCTATGGTACTTTTGCTTATTGCCGAATGCCATTTGGCCTATGTAATGCACCTGCAACTTTCCAGCGCTGCATGACTAGTATCTTTTCCGATTTTGTTGAAACTATAATGGAAGTATTCATGGATGACTTTAGCGTCTATGGCATTTCCTTTGATAATTGTTTGACAAATCTATCCAAGGTATTGCAACGCTGTGAAGAAGTCGATCTTGTTCTCAATTGGGAAAAGTGTCACTTCATGGTGAACGAAGGTATAGTTTTAGGACACATCATTTCTGAAAGAGGTATTGAAGTGGATCGAGCTAAGATCCAAGTTATTGAACAACTGCCACCACCTGCTAATGTAAAAGGAATCAGGAGTTTCCTTGGCCACGCTGGTTTCTACCGACGGTTTATAATAGATTTTTCTAAAATAGCCAAGCCCCTGACTGAGCTCCTTTTTAAGGATGCGCCTTTTAATTTCACGAAGGAATGCCTTGAGGCATTCAACAAAATCAAACGCGCTCTAATCACCGCACCTATAATCCAGTCACCTGATTGGAATCTTCCATTTGAACTTATGTGCGATGCGAGTGATTATGCCGTTGGAGTTGTTTTAGGGCAAAGAAAGGAAAAGTTCCTTCATGCAATTTACTATGCTAGTAAAACATTAGATCCTGCCCAAATCAACTATGCCACTACTGAAAAAGAACTTCTTGCCATTGTCTATGCTTTAGACAAATTTCGTTCTTACCTTATAGGATCGAAAGTCATTGTTTACACTGACCATGCTGCTTTGAAATATCTGCTTTCAAAGAAAGAGGCAAAACCTTGACTTATCCGATGGATCTTACTCCTTCAAGAGTTTGATCTAGAGATCCGGGATAAGAAAGGAGCAGAAAATGTAGTCGCTGACCATCTCTCGAGGATAAGAGTAACTGAAATAGGATTGCCAACACCAATTAATGATTCGTTTGCTGATGATTCATCAATGGCGATTACTGACTCTTCTCCTTGGTATGCTGATATGGCCAATTTTCTTGTCAGTCGACAGCTACCTTCTGACCTTTCTTATAACCAAAGGAAATGATTTTTGCATGATGCAAAATTCTTCGTTTGGGATGACCCTTATCTTTTCAAGCAGTGTTCAGATGGTCTTTATAGACGATGTATCCCCCAGTGGGAAGTTAAAGGAGTTTTAGAAGGATGCCACTCATCTGCTTATGGTGGTCATCATGGTCCGTCCAAGACCGTAGCCAAAGTCTTACAATCCAGGTTTTTCTGGCCCTCGATGTTTAAAGATTCAAAAGATTTTGTTATGGCTTGTGACGCTTGTCAACGAATGGGTCAGATATCTAAGAGACATGAAATGCCTCAAAACGGCATATTAGAAGTTGAAATATTCGATGTTTGGGGTATTGACTATCAAGGACCATTCCCTAATTCTAACGGAAATCGTTATATTCTAGTCGTTGTTGACTATGTTTCCAAGTGGGTAGAAGCAATTGCCACTCCCACTAATGATGCTAGAGCTGTGATACGACTATTTAAGAAGATCATCTTTCCACGTTTTGGTGTACCCAGAGCCGTGATTAGTGATCGAGGAACTCATTTTGGAGAGAAGCAGTTAGATACTCTGCTTGCTAAAAATGGTGTGTATCACAGACGAGGATTAGCCTACCATCCTCAGACCAGCGGTCAAGTAGAAGTCTCAAATAGATAGTTGAAAACAATTCTTCAGAAAGTAGTCTCAAAATCTAGAACTGATTGGAGTAATAAGCTCGATGACACCTTATGGGCTTATCGCACAGCTTTCAAAATCCCGATTGGGACATCTCCCTATCGATTGGTTTATGGAAAGGCCTGTCATCTTCCTGTCGAGTTAGAGTATAAAGCTTACTGGGCTATCAAAGAACTCAACTTAGACACTAAGCTTAGCGCTGATAGAAGACTTTTGCAACTCAACGAGCTAGAGGAATTTTTCGTTTACAAGCTTACGAGAATTCTAGGATCTACAAGGAAAAAACGAAGCGTTGGCACGACAAGAGAATAATTAAGAAAGAATTTATTGTCGGTGACCAAGTACTTCTTTTCAATTCCCGTCTGAAAATATTTCCGGGAAAACTTCGATCACGATGGTCTGGACCATTCACTGTCACATATGTGAGCAAGTACGGCTATGTGGAACTAATGACTAGCAATGGTGAGAAATTCAAAGTTAATGGACACAGACTGAAACTCTACCAGAGCAATTCTATCATCGGATGTTTAGATATTGTCTATACGGAGCGTCCATCCCCAACCCAATGATTTCATAGAAAAATTCGTCGAGCAAGACGTTAAATAAGCGCTTCTCGGGAGGCAACCCGTGTTTTCCCTTTTTCCCTTTTTATTTTTTGTTTTTCCCTTTTACATTGTTTTGTTACATTTCATTGTTGATGAAAGAGTTTTTGAAGAATCTCTGACGACCTTCCTTGTCAAGTCCAAAAGACTAGCTTAGGGGAGTCCGCGCTGACTAGTAAGCTTCATTCTTCTTTCATTTTTCCTTTCTTCCCATTAAGCATCTCATTACATATTTAGCTTTTGTGATCACATTGAGGACAATGTGATGTTTAGCTTGGGGGAGGGATTGCATTTTCCTTTTTGCATTTTAGTTATATTTTTCAAAATTTTGAATAAGATAGAGAAGATTTTAGAGAAAAGATTTTTAAATTTTGAACACAATTGAATGCTTTTCATGCTTTGCTTGCTTGTTTACTATGCTATCATGTTACATTTCCCAAACTTAGAGCTTTCAAAAGATAATGATTCAATATTCATTGAATTTGCATACATGGGGAAGTCTTGTACACAGTAGGCATGGAATGAATCTATAGATAAGTACGCTTGATCTTGACATTTGGCAAACTACATATATTGTAAGGTAGAACCTCCTTAGACTGGTACATCCATACCCAGTCTCATCTAGGTGTGTGTAGTTCTCCTTGTAATGTGTGTCATGTCAAATCGCATAAGTATGGTTCTCATTTCATTTCTATAAGCATTGCATTCATGATTCATTAAGATTTGAAGCCTTTTTCACTTTAAATTGCCCCTCAAAATTAGCCCCTTCATACAAATGTTTCACAAAATAATAACTACACATAAAAACTGCCTACCTTTTGAGCTAGTAGCTAGACTATGGTGTATGGGTGCTCTTTTGAGAAGATTTGTTCTTATCTGTCAAAGTGAATTTGGAAGAACGAAATTGTTCAAAAAGTGATGTTATGTTCAAAAGGAAAAGAAAAAGATAAGAAAAGAAAAAAAAATGATGAAAAGAAAAATCGAAATGGAAAGAAAAAAGAAAAAATAAGAGAAGAAGTTGTGAGTATCTCCTCAAAATGTCAAATCAATAGAAGGAGTTTACCCTTGTGTTTCGTGTGTAATAAGCCAATCCGTTACTTCTGGCTTCGTTATTCGTCTTTTGGAAATTAACCGAAAGTTTGGATTGAGTATTCATTTATCATTGGTCAGTTGCTAGCTCATCCTAACCTTCACATGACCATAACTATTTGTCCACCTTTCACCCATTTCCCAAAGCCTTCTTCTTATTTTTCGGCTTCTTTTCTATGTGCATTGTGATCTTTGACTTGTGTTTTGAATTGTTTACCATATTAGACTGCGGACACATTTTCATAAGTCGTAGATAGGTGAGTGTCTCAAAAACATTTACATATAAAGAAATCACCTTTTACATACATTGAGTGTTCGAGTGTACCGTGAGAGTCCATTTGTCAAAAGATCATGCAAGAGCCGAAATTCTGTAGTGAAATTCTTTGCGCTACGCCGTTATGTAAATCTCAGCCATGTTTATGTATCATTCTTGCCCACGTTGCTTTCGGGTTATGATTCGTTATGCTTGGGAGAGTTTGATAAGTGAATATTTGTATGATTTTAACCCCCAGTTTAGCTCGGTTTTGTATGTCATTTGTGCTTTGTTAAGCCATTTTATGAGCTAATACCGTCTTCTAGGCGAATTCCTGTGTTTTAACTTGTTTTGTAGGAAAAGTGACGTTTCTACGCCCTTTTTCTATATTCCCGAGCATTTGCCTAGAACCCGACGATTAGAAGAAGAAAGCTTGACCATGTGTAAGGCATTTCAAGAAGGTTCACTAACTTAAGAGAGAGAAGAAGCAAAGACGGTTTCGTAGTTGTCGGAAGATCAATCAATTGGGCGGAAGAATTCATCGCTTTACATCAAATCCAAGCAACAAACCCGATTGTAGAAGTCAAGGGGGATGTTGGAAGTCGAGTCAAGCAAAGGAAGATGAAGCGTTAGTCAAGAGCTTCCAGAAGACCACTTACCCGATCGGGTAAGTGTGTACCCGATCGGGGATGTGTGCTGATCCGAGCATGACGGCTCCTTCTTCCTAAATTTGTCCTATGTGTTTAATGCCCGACCTCTTCTCCACGAAACCCTAATACTATAAATAGATGCTCTAGCCTCACAACACAAGACACCATCCAATACAACAATCTCTTACACAATATCTCTTTTCTTATTAGTTTTCTCTTTAGCTTTAGTCTTTCTAGTTTAGATTATCTTCTACTTTTGTCTTTTGTTCTTAGTTTATTTCTGTCCATTTCATATCAAAACTTTAGTTTAGTTCAATAAGAATTTCAATCTTTGTATCTACTTTGTTGGGTTCAAGAGTTGTAATTCAAGGTACGGTATTTCTATGCGAGGGATTTCTATTATTGTTATCGCTTCCATTGTTGAACGTCACCTAGGTATTCCTAATTTATCCTTTGTTTATTGTTCTTTATTACTTTCCATTTGATTGTTATTTTCTATTTCATTAGATTCATTTTCATGTTGTTATAATCGTAGTTTCATTTCTTGGATTGTCAAAAAGCGTCGTTATTATCGCCACATAGAGAGTCTTAGATCATTGTCAAAATCAACTTAATATGCCTATCTTAACTTTCATTGTTAATATCATCTTAGACATAAACATAACCATGAGTGAGTAGTCACCTTTCTAGGGTGTAGGGTAGCCATGTTAGATTGATTAAAAGATGATAATTGGATAAAAGAAATTGTGCTTTTAAAACATTGTGTCTATGCATGTTTGGACTTTAACGATAGTTGACGATTCTTGATCACAATCATTCACTAGTGTGGAATTCTTTTCCAAAGTAGATATACGAGATTTGAATAGACAAAGCATGACATAGTGGATTAAGACCTAGTAAATCGCATAAAAAGCCTGATAGACCATCTGATCTATGATTGTAATGAACACACCATTCTTACGAACGCGCAATGAATTATTTGCATATCCTAAATCCAATTTCATCAATATGTCAATCTACATGTGTGAACCTATTTCCCTAGATGCTTTTCATTACTGTTAAATCATCATTTGCTTTATTGTTTTCATTTTAGTTTGCTCTTATTTTGCTCTTATTTATGTTCTTTATTAGTTTAGAATTCAAAACCTCAAAACCCAGGAAATTGTTAGATAAAACTCAATTGTGAGACGATTCACAATCCATAGGAAATACCATCTCCCTGAGGATCGACCCCTACTTCCCTAATTACATTAATTTGTTATTAGCCTAGTCTGGGTAATTTATCTTTGCATCGGGCTCGCGACTGGCCTGATCACACTTTTATTGTATTATTTTATTTTATTTTGCAAATTTATAATAAGAAAAGCGTTGTAATTTGGTTGTAATTATTTGTAATTCTGGAGTTTTCTAAAGACGGAGCCATTCGGAAAGATATTTCGAAAAAGACGGTGTCCTTAGGAGGCGTGCAAATGAAGTTCAAGGGACCAAAGGAGTTGGTTTCCGAATTTGTAAATAGATTATTTGACTTTCTATTTATAGGAAGGCCATACTAAGAATTTATTTTATGCTTGCATTTTATGTATATGTTACATGCATGCCAAATCGCCATATAAATCACACATGCATTTTATCGAGTCAATCGACCGCGTCAATTACGATTATCATTAGCTCACCTATTTTGTTCACTTAAAAGGAGATAGATAATATAAATTGACTTGACCTCTATTTTATTAATTGAGATTTAGCCTTAACAAATAGTAGAACCCATGAATCCTAATTTCGTAAGGAAGTAGGTTTGGCTGACCGAGGTGCTAAACATATTACGTTGGGTAAGTGGGACAATAAATCGTTATTGCATCGAAATTTGGATGAACTCAACGAAAATATTAAGGTCCGTGGCCCGTGTGTTCCGGGCTAAAGATGACAATAAAGTATTTCATCGACGAAGAATTATAATGGTAGAATCAGTTAAAGAGTTAACCCACCAAGTAATACTAATAAAGGGTCGTGGAGTCCGTGGCTCACATAAACCCGAGTTAATATAGGATTTGGGTCTTATAATCATTTATGTAATTGGGTAGAGGTCATTATATAAATGTCAAACTAGTTTAAAATGTTTATAAGTATTTGAAAACGATAAATTTTGATGTTTCTTTCATTTTCTATTTTGTAGTCAAACTTATTTATTCGCAATATCGGCAAACGATAACGAGGTTCGACCTCCCGCACCACAACTCACCACCGTATCATGGCTTAGATCCTTTATGGATCAATGCAAATGCAAATTCGAAAAGAATTGTTTTAATTTCGCAAATTGGAAAGGGCAACTTTACCTTGACACCAAAGTTGATGGTAAGCTTCGTTACCTCACCAAGGTTTCTCCCAACGCTCCTAAATGCAAGGTCAGCTAACGTCGTAAAGGTGGCCTATGAGACCTACCAAAAAAAATTGGCCACGATCAAGAATGTCTTGATCTTCTCTATAGATGTCGAGCTTCAAAGGAATGTCATAAAGATGAATTCCATGTAAGAGATCTAAACTAAACTCGTGACCATGTTTTCAAGAGCTCTAAGGATCATTCAATATGAAGTCTGTGACAACCCTCGCGAATGCGGAAATATAAAATAAACAAGCATGTGAATTATATAGTGGAAATATGAAGTTTTAAAAACTTTTACATGTAAGATATAAATACGAGGAATGTCAAATAATTACAAACAAAATAGAATATACTACAAAGAGACGAAGTCTCTCAAAATGTTATCAATATCAAAGTGATTAGCAAACTAGCTAATAAACGTCTAGAGGTGTTTCATCCAGGGACAACGCCCGCTAGCTCACACCCGAACCCAAAATACCACAAGCAAAAAGCCATCCAATCAAGCAACCTGTTCATCCATGAAAAACATGAACGCCACAGTCAGTGGGGAGTAACTCCGGGTTCTCCCAGCCATATCACATTAAACGTACATAAAAGGAAATACAAAAGTAGAAGCATGCATATATGAATATACATGTGAAATACGATAAGGATAAATAGGCAATTCGATAAATAATGATAAGATCATGTGGAAATCAAATCCGTAACCATCATGTTATTCAAAGACTCGGGAAAGACACTCTTAGGCAACCGAATACGCTCACTAGGGCTTGCATCTCACCGTTAGCGGTATAAGATTGATAAGATTGAGACTCGACAGACAAACCAAGTCAAGTCATGCGATGGTCACAATAAATCCACATATTATCATCCATTCACGAACCAAGACATTGACGGTGTCCAATCATGCAATGACCATGAATAATATCATGAAATCACGCACTCAAAGACGACGACACAAAGACGACATCTCTCACGGTAAATGAAACGCACTAGCACCGTGTACATGGCAAGTATGATTAAAAGGCATCCACGGGATAAAGCATTTTCCTGAACGCATACACGATGCTACATTTCGTATATGTAGACTAATTTCCTCCTGGTAGGAACGATAATAAAACGGCTCCTAATCTAAACCTGGCCAGATTCTCGGAATCACATTTTCCGATTCGACATGCGATAAAGCGTTTCGCATCCAAGACTCGGTCAATCAATAGACGCCGAGTACCCCAAATTCGGTAGATCAATTCACGAAAGAGGCGGAAAAGAGCACAAGCCTCATAACAAGCGGTACGCTACATGCAAATACCACCACCTCGCAAGTACACAACATTTGACGGCCGGGTCGATCAACGCATAGCGTTCAACTCCCAACAACGTCGTCGTATGCCCACTAACACATGCAATTAAGCAGTAGGATACCTCTCCGTTCCGACATTCCAGCCTTACGAACGGGAAGGTAGCCAAGGGAATGAGAGTACAAAGCACAAGACAAAATAGTGCTCAAACCGTATCATTTGTAAAAACCGATTCAAAGTGGGACCTAGCAAAAACCGTCACAAAACATGTGAATATGGCATTATATAAATGTAAATATGATAAACATGAATCAATACATGATACATAAGCATTAGACCAAGTTTAAGAAGCATAATAAACAAGAAACATAGATACCTCTCCAAAACAACAAGTTTGGAAACTAACTAAAACAAGGGTTCACTTCAAACTGTCATAACTAGAGTTCTAGATATGGGAATGCAGAAATTCCAAGTTGAGGTGATAGCTTATCCTCTTACGGTTCCAACGATAGGTCACAAGCCCAAAACAAGCAAGTAACGAAGGAGATATGATCATTTTACAAAAAGGGGTCAGTGCAGTGAAACTGCACAAGTCACGACCGTGACTTGTATTTCACGCCCGTGACATGAGTTACCAATTCACCCGAGAGCCTTCAACATAAATTCAAACATTTTCACTTTTCATAATTCACTTTTAACAACTATCAACAATCAATAATCATCATCAAAAATCATCAACTAACAACAATCATTATCAATACTATAATTCCTAAGCTTTCTAATCGTATTCTAAATACGAATTCTAACATAGAAATCATGTAAAACACGTAAATGATATCGAGTAACCCTTCACCGTTACCTTTTCGCGTCTTTAATCGATTTTTAGAAAGTCTCCACCTACAATTAGATAACAAAAGATGAATATCCTTCACCTTGAGAAAGACGGATAATTTAAAAAGCGAGAAAGACGGTAATTTTATTACCAATACGGATAGAGGAAGATGAGAGGGGAAGAATAAGACGAACTTACGTGAATTTGAGCGAGAAACGAATGAGATATTTCAATTCTAAGCTTGGATCAAAAATGGAGGCAAGGGTTTTGGTTTTCTTAGTGATGAAGTAAGCTTGAGTTGTGTAAGAGTGAATTAGGTTAGGAGGTAGTATGAGTATGTATGAGGAAAAAATCAACAAAAGTCAAAGACGGCACAAGACGGGTTTTTCTTGAAATCTCGCGGAAATTCCAAATACGAACTCGGAAATCCTAAATTCGACTCGGAAAATTAAATTCTAAATTAAAACTAAATTTCGCTGAAAAGTGTCCGTAAAATATTTTTACTAGAAAAATAGGGTACATTTGCGGGTGTTACAATCACCCCACCTTTTAAAAAGTTTCGTCCTCGAAACTTGAGAGTAGAAAATAAAAATATCAAGGACAAGAATCGGTTTTCAAAATTAATACGAAAACTTTTATAAGGGAAACATTTATGAAACGAGGTTCTTCTCGAAAACGGTTTAAGGAGAATTTAATATGTGTGAAACTTTACTTACGGATCTCAAGAGTGCCCGTTGCGAACGAGAACTCAAATTATCCAAATCAAATTAAAGTCGAAATAGTGAAATCGAAATTCAAAACAAACGTTAGTAAGTGCAAGACTAGTCACCAGACGTCTCCAATAACAAGTCCAAACATCCAACCAAACGCAAAATCCAGGTATAAAAGCAAAAGAAATCTATTTTCTCCAAAAAGAGGGTATACAATCCATCTTTAGACTTCTTTGAAAAGTTAAATTAGAAATACAATATGGAAATTCGAAGGTTTTCTCAAAGATAAAATCAAAATAAGAACACATTACACGTACATAGAGCGACTCGTACAATTCACACACAATTCAGGGTAACAAAATATATACAAAACACGCAAAAACGAAACAAATTGAACTCTTTGGGATAAGAAGATCAAGATAAAGTCGGCAGGAAGATCTACAAGAATTCGACATTACTAAATCTACTAATAAACCAAATCCTCAAGAGAATGCAATTTACCCAATTTGCAACTCATCATTTTCAATCATCAGAATTCCTACAAAAATATTCCATAATCACGAAACTTCGAGTAACAAATCCAAATTATTCGAATCCAATTAGAATCTACTAAGGTCCATCGGCACGGTAGACTCCACAACTAACAATCCACATGAAAGATCAGTACTACTTCTAATCTTTTAATTCATCAAAACTCTGATAGAAACTACCCACCAAAATTTTATATATGGCAAACATGATCGCTCACAACCACAAAGTCAAGGACTTACCATGAATCCTGTTACTCCATTTACTTCAAACTATTTTGTCCTAAATTTCCAATGAACTTTATAATCATCGAAACATCAAACACAATCACGCCAACAGGACATTAATTATCTAAGATTTAACTAGTCTCATCCAAAGACTCACGACAAGGGAAAATCCACAATCCATTATCGCTTATAAGAATTCTTTAATACGCCCTAACATCCGTAATTCGATCATTACTACGCTCGAAGCCTCAAATATAAATAGTCACATTAGCAAACTACGGTGGTTACTAATTCTCAAGATAAATGGGTTCACCATTCTAACTCTATATTCCATAACAACTGAGTACTCATTATCCAAAGCTTGCAACGAACATTTCTCAATCTCAAACTATGATTCCTTAAGAATAAAACAGAATTACTAATTCCAAACCACAAATGACCAATCACTTGGCAATCAGACAACCATTCAAATCATCTAGTTCATTTAAAACTAAAAACATATCGGTCTTCGCTTATGAGATTATTCCTCGAATCTTGTCACAAATCTAGATTTCACAAGTAAGATTCCTTTTTAGAGCGTAACAATTTAAGACAACAATTTTCCAAACAACCTCCAAGGTAACTATTCCAATATCTCGAAACAACGAACTATTATCTTGATCCACTCAATTCTCAAAATACCACTACAATAC
>JAIUZE010015174.1:0-32968 GCA_022085475.1 Heliosperma pusillum | reverse complement strand
TGTTCTTGACAAATTTTGATGATTTTTGATAATAATGATTTTTGTAAGGATAGTTGTTAAAATGGGTGTTGATTAATTAAAACATGTTAGAAACAATTTGGTGTTGATTAGTAGTGGTGGCCGGAAATGGTGGTGCTGAACCGGACCAAACCAGCCGGTCCAGGCCGGTCTGGGTTGGTTCATGGTGGGTCCGGGTTTTGGTCTTTGGGTTGTGTCGATGTTTGATTGTTTAATTGTTGTTTTGACGGGTTTTAAATATGTTAAAGCATGCGGGAAATATTAGGAAACGGTTTTTAGTAAAATCGAATCAAAGGCCAAAACAGCCCAATTCTGTCCGTGAGGCCCAAAACAGGCCCATGTGGGTCCGGCCCAATTCAGCCCGTGGGTCCCCCCTTGGGACTCGTGTCGGTTTTTGAGTTATCGTCATTTTTATCGTGTTTTGTAATATTTAGCAAGTGGGAAATATTAATAAGTAAAATATTTAATTAAAAAGGTTTTCATAAAATTATTATTTTTCACATGTTAGAAATTATAATACGAGATTAGTTTACGTTGAAATCTTTTAAGTCAGCGGGTTTTGGGTATAATATGATAATTCACATGTTAGAAGTAGTAATAAAATAACATGTAATGAATATGTTGATTTTATGTCTATGTGATAAAGACTCTGCTTCTAGCCGGTTTGATCCAACGGGTTGGTCAAACTAAGATCTAGTCAGCCCCGATTTGACTGATGACCCGTCGCGGGACTCGGGTCGGGGATTTGTCTTCAAGTGAGGTTGTATTTAATTATGAATTAGCCTTAGTAGATATGAGGCGATATGATATTTGATTATTATTGATATGCAATTAGTCACATGATAGGATGTTTTTCCCGTGACTGTTTTATTATATGGTTGGTGTCGTGTTGACTATGTACCCATAGAGAATTATGAGTATATGGCGTCTTGACCATTCTAATTCTAAATGAGTATCTTGGACCATGACATTGATAGGCCCGTACTATCTTTAAAACGATATCAAAAGGGTGTTGTTCACCTGATGATAGCTTTTGTGTCTCGGCTTGTTGGGTTTATATCCAAGTCGGGGCATGGCTGCCTAGTTCCACTTTGGAAATGGAGCCAGCTTAAGTACTAGCCATCTCTGCTTAGGGGGTCGCCTAGTAGAGTTTCTCATAGACGGTTATGTCATGGGACGGGGAACGGAATAGCTGTTGTCGCTAGGTCTGATCAGTCTAGTACTAGGATGTTTTCCTACCTTGTGGTATAGCCTCGAGTTACAGAAGTCGACTATTGACTGTGCTAAGAACTTATGCCTGTTTGTAGAAGGATTGGTCTTTCATGTTTGTATGATTCTATGAGTTCTAGAAGGTGAGATGCAAGCCGGCTCGGATTGATAGAGTTTGGATTAACGATTGTTAACTGATTCACATGATTACGTGTTGATTAGGGTTTGAGTGTATCAGGGCCATGTTACATGGTAACCGCTGAGCCAGCATACCAGCTTCCCTACCTCGGGTTATATTTTATTACCGAATTCACATGATAGCTTTCATATGATAGGTTATATGTTAGTTAACTGTTTCATAACATGGAAAGCATATCATATATGTTAAGGTTTTGTATTTTCTATATACATTGCTTTTATGTTTTTCATGTTTCATTAAACTCGACATTTCGTGGCTGGGAGAACTCGGAGTTACTCCCCACTGACTGTTGCTTCCGTGTTTATATTTAATGCGGTCGAACAGGTGGTGAATGCATATTTGGGGTACATTGACGAGCTAGCGAGCGAAGTATTTACCTTGGCCCTATATTCGGTTCATAGTTTGTATATTATTATACACTCTTTTATTTCCGTATTTATACGAGAGATATGTCTCCCGTTTTGGATATTTCTTATGTATAATATTATTCGCTTTTTGTTATGAACCTTTTTATTTAAGACACCTTCGTTATGATGAATATATTTAATAGTAGGTTCCGGTTTTAAAATGTACCGATTTTCACTAAATTGAACCTATTAGAAACGTATTCTCATCTTTTATTTATTTAAATTATTTTTTTTCTTTCCGCAAATTTGAGGGTGTCACAGTTGGTATCAGAGCATTTTTGCTCCCGACGCACGTTTGTGTACCCTTGTATAAATAACTTGACCTTAATAAAATAATAAACTTGTGAGATAGACTGGTAGGATGGGTAGATTAGGATTTATGTTGTAGTCTATTTGTTTATGCTAATTGTTAGGAGTAACTTAATTTGTTTTGTTTCTTATGAAGATGGTTGGACCTCGTGTAGAAGAGATCGTTGTTAGTGCCAACCAGGTCCCTCCTCATAGAGAAGACAATTGCCAATGAGGCTATGCTTGGGTGACTAGCCAAATTGCTAGGAGCAATATTACGCCTTATGGTGGAATATGTGTTACCTAGAAGGAGTATCCTCTACCGAAGATTTGAAGATTTGCAAGCCTAATTGAAGTGAATTCCTTCTTCATTTTCGAATTCTCTCGTCCCTATTGTATTATGCTCTCTCCCTTCTATCTAGGTGCTTCTTTCTCTTCCAACCTATTTGCCTCTTGAAAATTTCTCTTGATAGTTCCTCCATCTTACCATTGGTATCCTTACCTCCCTCTTGTAACATTTTTCTGGATGTCATAACCATCGGTTTGTGGTATATTATACTTAGTCGGAAGAACTTTGAATCTTGTGGAATATTAGTGTTTGTTAGAACGAACTTGGGATTTGAGGAAAATGGTATAGATCTAATTTCGCCCTATGGTGGTGAGAGTTGGTACCTTGAGGAGGAAGTTTCGAATATGGTACCTAACCATCCTATTAAGCTAGTTTCATGTTTAGATGATTATAAGGATTTGAGGATAAACTTAGGATGAAACTCTCCTAGTGGTTTTAGACTATGAAAGCTTAATGTTGCAGTATCGTTTTGAGGATCGAAATAATCATAATGATAGTTTGTAGTTGTTGTTAGAAAGTTGAGTGATTTCTTTAAATGTTACTTGGGAATTTGTGGTCGTTAAATGTTGGACCCTAACGGAAATAATTTCCTTGTGGAATTTTTGGATTTGGATGACCAAACTTGAGGAATATTCTCATAAGCGAAAACCGATGTGTTGAGAGTTTAAAGGAGCTAAATAAATTGCTGTACGGTCGCATTGCTCTACGATTGGCAAAAGTTAAGTGAAATGAGATTGTGTGACTAATCTCTTTTGAGGTTTTGTGGTACAACTTTTGGAGGATGAGGGCATTCTCTTTGTAATTCTTTGTACCTTTCCCATGCCTCATAAAGGCTTTCGTCGCCTCTCTGACGAAATCCAGTGATTTGACTCCGTAAGAGTGCGGTTCGTTCTGGTGGGAAGTACTTTTGATAGAAAGCAAGAGCTAGACCATCCCAGTCGACTACTCCTAAGGCAACTCGGTCAAGACTATTGATCCAGAGTTTTGCCTTTCCTCTTAAAGAGAAGGGAAAGAGCATTTCCCTAATCTGCTCTTGGGATACTCCAGTTTGTCTAATTGTGGAGCAATAGTCACAGAAGTTTTGGATATGAAGGTTGGGATCTTCTATGGCATTGCCACCAAATTGATTTCTTTCTATTAGATTGATGAAGGCAGGTTTGATTTCGAAGTTTTGGGCTGTAATTTGAGGTGTAGCGATACCCCTTGGAAGTGTATCTGCGGTAGGTTTGGAATGGTCGGAAAGTCGAACTATTTTCTTTTGTGAAGATGAAGATGGAATGTTGGTTGAAAGTTGATTGGTTTTTGGAAATGGAGATGAGAATGGATCTTCTTCTCCTTCAAGATTTGGTAAGATATCCGAGTATTTCTCACGAATACGATCTAAACTTGAAATATCAGAAGCTTTTGAAATTTCGTTGAATAGCTTTAATTTCCTACGCAGAGTTCTTTCTAGTTCGGGGTCTAAAGGAATATGGGTCCCTAGTCTAGAAGATCTGGGCATAAGATTGGAAATATAAGATGAAAAATCAAGAGAGGTCTAAAGGAATTTGGGTTCCTAAAGACTAGATAAAACTAATTGTGATAAAAATCAGAAGACAAGGGAAAATTAAACCGTGCTCCCCGGCAACGGCGCCAAAATTTGATCGAGCCTGTCGCAAGCCCAATACAAAGATAATTTACCCAGACTAGGCTAATAACAAATTAATGTAATTAGGGAAGTAGGGGTCGATCCTTAGTGATATGGTATTTCCTATGGATTGTGAATCGTCTCACAATTGAGTTTTATCTAACGATTTTCTGGGTTTTGAGGTTTTGAATTATAAACTAATAAAGAACATAAATAAAAACAAAATAAAAGAAAACTAAAATGAAAACAATAAAGCAAATGATGAATTAAGAATAATGAGAAGCATCTAGGGAAGTAGGTTCACACATGTAGATTGACATATTGATGAAATTGGATTTAGGATATGCAAACAATTCATTGTGAGTTCGTAAGAATGATGTCTTCATTACAATCATAGATCAGATGGTCTAGCAGGCTTTTGGGCGATTTACTAGGTCTTAATCAACCATGTCATGCTTTGTCTATTCAATTCTCGTATGTCTACCTTGGAAAAGAATTCCATACTAGTCAATGATTTTGATCAAGAATCGTCAACTATCGTTAAAGTCCAAACATGCATAGACACAATGTTTTAAAGGCACAATTTCTTTTATTCAATTATCGTCTTTTAATCAATCTAACATGGCTACCCTACACCCTAGAAAGGTGACTACTCACTCATGATAATGTTTATGTCTATGATGATATCAACAATGAAAACTAGGATAGACATGTTTATTTGATTTTGACAATAATTTTAGACTCTTTACGTGGCGATAATAACGACGCTATTTGACAATCTAAGAAATGAAACTACGATTATTACAACATGAAAATGAATCTAAATGATATGAATAGAAAATAACAATCAAATGGAAAACAATAAAGGACAATAAACAAAGGATAAATTAGAAATACCTAGGTGACGATCAACAACGAAACTGATAACGATAATAGAAATCCCTTGCATAGAATAATCGTTCCTTGAATTACAACACTTGTACCCAACAAAGTAGACTACAAAGATTGAAATTCTTATTGAACTAAACTAATGTTTTGATGTGAAATGGACAGAAATAAACTAAGAACTAAAGACAAAAGAAGAAAATGATCTAAACTAGAAAGACTAAAAACTACAGAGAAAATGTAAGAAGAAAGGAGATGTTGTGAGTTGTGTGAGAAGTAGATGTGTGTTGAGAAGAGAGGCTGGAGCATCTATATATAGCATTAGGGTTCGTGGAGAAGGGGTCGAACATTAAACATATAAGACAAAAATAGGAAGTTGAAGCATCATGCTCGGATTAGCAGGGATACCCGATCGGGTACACACTTACTCGATCGGGTAAGTGCACATCTAGAAGCTCTTGACTAACGTTTCATCTTCCTTTGATTTGACTTGACTTCCATCATCCCCCTTGACCTCTCCAATCGGGTTTGTTGATAGGGTTTGATGTAAAGCGATGAATTCTTCCGCCTAATTGATTGATCTTCCGACAACTACGAAACCGTCTTTACTTTTTCTCTCTTTTCAATTAGTGAACCTTCTTGAAATGCCTTTCACATGGTCAAGCTTGCTTCTTCGAATCGTCGGGTTCAAGGCAAATGCTCGGAAATATAGAAAAAGGGCGTAGAAACGTCACTTTCCCTACAAAACAGGTTAGAACACAGGAATTCGCCTAGAAGACGATATTAGCTCATAAAATGGCTTAACAAAGCATAAATGACATACAAAATCGAGCTAAATTGGGGGTTAAAACCATACAAATATTCACTTATCACGCAAGATCAAAGCATTTAAAGCTAAAGTATAAGCACCTAAACACAAGGTTATTCCCCCCCCCCCCCCCTCTTGACATCATCGAAAAGACGACAAAATATATAAAATGACTAGAATAATATAATGCAAAGCTATTATATAGCCAAGTCAAAAGCATACATCACAAAATGAAATTAAGTTCCCAAAATAGAAACCATGACATTGTCTATGGTAACAACTAAGCAAAAACTAACAACATAATCAACTCATAACCAAATTAAAATAAGGAATAATATGGCTTAAGACGTTGGGAGATTAATTGCTAAGTACTTATCAAGCTGAGATGTGAATTTGAGTAGGCTAAGGGCATTCATAAGTTCTATCAATCCATCAACCGCACTCAAGTCCTCAATCGTAAACAAAAATCTGACCCAGATAGTTCCGAGTGAAACAGAAATTCGTTCAATAACACCTCCTTAACACCCGTTAGTATAAACCCCACTGCATGTAACTCACAACTTACAGTAGCTAACAACGTTCTTAGTGTAAACAGAGCTGAACTTTGCTCCATCATACGAGTAGCAACACATTCCATAAACACAACACATTCCTCCACAACTTTTTTTTTATTTAGCTAAGCACAAACGCACGATTTTTTTAAATATCAGCTTAGCATCAACACGTTGTATGTATCCAATCTTCTTTGATTCAAGACCACCCGAAACATTCCAACCCGATGTAGTCGAGCTCCGACAACACTTATCAAAGTATTCTTCTCTGTAAAAATTAGATTCGGTCTACTAACCTTAAGACGGATATGCTTAAGTAACTTATCACACATATGGGTTAGATACCGTATCTTTCAGCATCAACCACACCTTTTAGTAACTTCTCTTTCCCCAAACTTCTCTTGACTGTCTTTTTGGATGGCGGAACAGAAGACTAATATGAAGCTTTCTAGATAGATTTTGCGGTAAAACACGGTGAATAACGCAGGGATTAGGTTTGTTTGTGATGGTGATTGAGTTTTATTAAAATAGGAATGATGAAATAGGGATAATATTGTGAGTATGGTAAAAGTGTGGGTAAATAAATGGTTATGACATAATAAGGTAATTAATTTACGCAAAGCAATCAACATATCAATGAATCTCACAATATAGTACACACTTTTTCATATATTATATGTAGCAGCGGAATATACGGAAACAGTCATACAATCTCGTCAAAAACTAGTCAGTCACAAGATCAAGAAACATTTATGATGAATTTTAATAGACACCGATTAAACAAATTTCCAATCGCAAAGTCTTAAAACGTTCTCCAGCTAATGCTTTAGTTAAAATGCCAGCTGATCGTGCTTGTCGCGAGCCCGATACAAAGATAAATTACCCAGACTAGGCTAATAACAATTTAATGTAATTAGGGAAGTAGGGGTCGATCCTCAGGGAGACGGTGTTTCCTATAAGGTGTGAAATGTCTCGCAATTGGGTTTTATCTAATGAAAATCTGGGTTTTGGGATTTTGATATCTAAACTAATATAAAGCATAAATGAAAACAAAACAAAAACAAATGGAAACAATAAAGCAAGTGATGAAAAGCATCCAGGGAAGTAGGTTCACACATGTAGATTGATATATTGATGAAATTGGATATGGAACATGCAAATAATTCATTGTGAGTTCGTAAGAATGATGTGTTCATTACAATCATAGATCAGATAATCTAGCAGGCTTTTTAGGCGATTTACTGGGTCTTAATCTACCATGTCATGCTTTGTCTATTCAATTCTCGTATGTCTACCTTGGTAAAGAATTCCATTTTAGTCGATGATTTCCGGCCAGAAGTCGTTAACTATCGTTACGATCCAAACATGCATAGACACAACGGTTTAAAGGCATAATTTGTTTATCCAATTAACATCTTTTAATCAATCTAACATGGCTACCCTACACCCTAGAAAGGTGACTACTCACTCATGATTATGATGATATTAACAATGAAAGCTAGGATTGACATGTTTATTTGACTTTGACTCTTTATATGGCGATAATAACGACGCTAATTGATAATCTAAGAAATGAAATTACAATTATAACGATACGAAAATGAATCTAAGACAATATGTAAAGAGAATAACAATCAACTAGAAAACATAAAGACATTAAACTAAGGATAAAATAGAATTACCTATATGACGATCGATGACGATAATGATAACAATAATAGAAAATCCTTGCACATAATAAACGATCCTTGAATTACAACACTTGTACCCAACAAAGTAGACTACAAAGATTGAAACTCTTATTAATCTAAGATAATGTTTTGATATGAAAAGGACAGAAATAATCTAAGAACTAAAGACTAAAGAAGAAGAAAATAAGAGAAGGGAGGCTAATTCCCCCTCTTCTTAATCTAAGGAGAAATGTAAGAAGAGAAGAGAAGTATGAGAAGAAGGTGTGTTGAGATGAGAGGCTAGAGCATCTATTTATAGTATTAGGGTTTCGTGGAGAAGAGGTCGGCCATTAAACACATAGGACAAAAGTAGGAAGAAGACGCCGTTTTCTCGAAGCAGCACATTTACCCGATCGGGTACACCACTTACCCGATCGGGTAAGTTGTATCCCAGGTCCTTTGACCGTCGTTTCATCTCCCCTTGCTTATGACTTGACTTCCAACATCCCCCTTGACCTCTTGAGTCGGGTTTGTTGATAGGGTTTGATGTAAAGCGATGATTGCTTTCGCCTAATTGATTGATCTTCCGACAACTACGAAACTGTCTTTGCTTCTTCTCTCTTTCGAATTAGTGAACCTTCTTGAAATGCCTTTCACTTGGTCAAGCTTGCTTCTTCAAATCGTCGGGTTCTAGGCAAATGCTCGGGAATATAGAAAAAGGGCGTAGAAACAGGTTAGACCATAGGAATTCGCCTAGAAGACGATATTAGCTCATAAAGTGGCTTATCAAAGCACAAATGACATACAAAACCGAGCTAAATTGGGGGTTAAAACCATACAAATATTCACTTATCAAACTCCCCCAAGCTAAACCTTTGCTTGTCCTCAACCAAATATAACAAACAATATCAGGACAAGGTTGCAAGCATTGGCCACTATACCATCAAGAAACAAATCTCAACATAAAGCTTTGGAAACATAATGAATCATAACCCAAAAACAACGTGGGCAATAATGATACATAAACATGGCTGAGATTTACATAACGACGTAGCACAAAGAATTTCACTATAGATTTTCGGCTCTTGCATGATCTTTTGACAAATGGACTCTCACGGCACACTCGAACACTCATTGCATGTAAAAGGTGATTTCTTTATGTGTAAATGTTTTTGAGACACTCACCTATCTACGACTTATGAAAATGTGTCCGCAGTCTAATATGGTAAACAATTCAAAACACAAGTCAAAGATCACAATGCACATAGAAAAGAAGCCGAAAAAGATGAGAAGAAGGCTTTGGGAAATGGGTGAAAGGTGGACAAATAGTTATGGTCATGTGAAGTTTAGAGTGAGCTAGCAACTGACCAATGATAAATGAATACTCAAACCAAACTTTCGATCAATTTCCCAGAAGACGAAATACGAAGCCAGAAGTAACGGATTGGCTTATTACATACGAAACACAAGGGTAAACTCCTTTTGAATATTGACTTGACATTTTGAGGAGATACTCACAACTTCTTCTTTTATTTCTTTTTCTTTCTTTTTTTTCGTTTCTCTTTTTTTCTTTTTCTATTTCATTTTTTTTCTTTTCTATTCTGAACATAACATCACTTCTTGAATTTTTTCGTTCTCCCAAATTCACTTTGACATAAAAGAACAAAATCTTCTCAAAAGAGCACCCATACACCATAGTCTAGCTACTAGCTCAAAAGGTAGGCAGTTTTTATTTGTAGCTATTATTTTTGTGAAGCATTTGTATGAAGGGGCTTATTTTGAGGGGCAGTTTAAAGTGAAAAAGGCTTCAAATCATAGTGAATCATGAATGCAATGCTTATAGAAATGAAATGAGAACCATACTTATGCGTTTTGACATGACACACATCACAAGGAGAACTACACACACCTAAATGAGACTGGGTATGGATGTACCAGTCTAAGGAGGTTCTACCTTACAATATATGTAACTTGCCAAATGTCAAGATCAAGCGTACTCATCTATAGATTCATTCATGCCTACTGTGTACAAGACTTCCCCATGTATGCATAATTCAATGAATATTGAATCATTATCTTTTGAAAGCTCTAAGTTTGGGAAATGTAACATGATAGCATAGTAAACAAGCAAGCAAAGCATGAAAACATTCAATTATGTTCAGAAATTTTTAAATTTTCTCAAAAATCTTCTCTTTCTTTTATTCAAAATTTGAAAAATGATCAACTAAAATGCAAAATGGGAAAATGCAATCCCTCCCCCAAGCTAAACATCACATTGTCCTCAATGTGAGCACAAAGACAAAATATGCAATGAGATGCTTAATGGGGAAAAGGAAAAATGAAAGAAGAGTGAAGCTTACTAGTCAGCGCGGACTCCCCCAAGCTAGTCTTTTGGACTTGACAAGGAAGGTCTTTATAGATTCTTCAAAAACTCTTTCATCTGCAAAATAAATCCTAACAACGAAAAAGGGAATAGCAAAAATAAAAATGCAAAAAGAAAAGGAACACGGGTTGCCTCCCGAGAAGCGCAATTTAAAAGTCTTGCTAGACTCCATTTCTTTCTTTGAAATCATCCTTTATCTTTTAGCTCACTATCATCCAAACTCATCTTCACAGCGTTCTTTACATTCTCCATCCAAGCCAAGCTTTTTCGAGAATAGCCTCTTCTAGCACTTTTAGCAGTAGTGCTTTTAGTATGCTCACCTGCAAGATAATCAACACTAACCTGTGCGTCCAGTGGATCCGTCAGAAAGGATCGAGGCATAGAAGAAACAATAGAAGAGTCATCAACATCAAGTACATGACACGAGTCTTCTAACTCATAACTCCTAATGGCGAAATTTTTACTAAAAATCACCTTGTCATCTCCTATCTCTAATGTTAACTTCCCATTCTTGACATCAAAAACAGCACCAGTGGTGTGTAAAAAGGGTCTTCCCAAAATGATTGGGTTTTGAGAGTCCTCGGCCATGTCAAGTACTAGAAAGTCAACGGGAATGAAAACCTTACCTACTTTGACAGGCACATCTTCTAAAACACCCATAGGTTGTTTTAGAGAACGGTCCGCCATTTGCAAAGTAATATTAGTGCAATTCAAAGCACCCATGTTAAGTTTTTCAAACATAGAGAAGGGCATGACACTTACACTAGCACCTAGGTCGCAAAGGGCCTTATCAATGGTATATGTGCCTATAGTGCAAGGGATGGAATAACTACCAGGGTCCTTAAGTTTTGGTGGAGACTTATTTTGCAAGAGTGCACTACACTCTTCAGTGAAAGCTACGGTCTCAATCTCATTGAAGGATCTCTTCTTTTTGAGGACTTCCTTCATAAACTTGGAATAAGAAGGAACTTGGGAAATCAACTCAATGAAAGAGACTGTTACCTTTAAGTTTTTAACGACGTCAAGGAATTTATCATACTTTGCCTCCTCCTTGTGCTTTGCTAATCTTTCGGGAAATGGGACCTTGATCTCAATAGGGATCTCGGGCTCTTTCCCTTTAGACATGGGCACCTCAGCTTCAACATTAACAACCACGGGCTCGTCATTATGCTTACCACTTCTCGAGGAAATGGCATTTACAGTTTCGTGAGGTTGGTAACATTGTAAAGGCAGCTGCCCTTGCTCTTGGTAGGTATTAGAAGAGGCATAGTGGGAAATTTTAGCTTCCAACAATTTGATGGCGGCATCCTTAGCTTGATCACTCTCTTGGAATTGAGCTATCATGGTGTCTTGCCTTTGAGCCAATTGCAGAAGCATGGCTTCAATTTTACTTACACCATTGTCACTCTGTTGAGATGTAAAGGATTGGATTTGTTCCAGTTTTTGTAAGAGAAGGGCTACTTGAGCTTGTAAAAGTGTCAAAGTGAGGTCTTCTTGCTTAGATTTCGATGGTATGGAGCGGGAATTTCTATATTGAGAATCGTGAATTGCCATGGATTCAATGGTAGTGTGGGCATTTTCAACATTGATTTGATCAAATCTTCCATTGTTAGCAGAATCCAGGATACGACGGGACTCTATATAACACCCATTATAGAATGTGATGGCAAGGAGCCATTTATCTATCCCATGATGAGGACACTCTCTTTGCAAGTCCTTGTACCTCTCCCAGGCTTCATATAGGCTCTCATCATCCCCTTGTTGGAAACCAGTGATTTGACTTCTTAACAAAGCGGTCTTTTCTGGAGGAAAGTACTTTTGGTAGAAGGCAAGAGCTAAACTCTCCCAATCGGTGATACCTAATGTAACCTTATCAAGGCTATGTATCCACAACTTTGCCTTACCCCTCAAAGAAAATGAGAAGAGCATCTCTCTAATTTGCCCTTGGGTGACTCCAGTTTGTCTAATAGTGGAGCAATAGTCACAGAAGTTTTGGATGTGAAGGTTGGGATATTCTGTGGCATTGCCACTAAATTGGCTTCTTTCTATAAGGTTGATGAAGGCAGGTTTGATTTCAAAGTTTTGGGCTTCGATTTGGGGTGTAGCAATACCCCTTGGAAGTGTTTCTGCGGTGGGTTTGGAATGGTCTGAAAGTCGAACCATTTTATTTGGTGAAGATGAAGATGGAGTGTTGTTTGAATTTTGATTGGTTTTGTGAATGGAGATGAGAATGGATCTTCTTCTCCTTCGAGATTAGATAGAATATCTGAGTATTTCTCACGAATACGATCTAAACTTGAAGTACCAGATGCTTTTGAATTTTCGTTGAATAGCTTTAATTTTCTACGCAGAGTTCTTTCTAGTTCGGGGTCTGAAGGAATAGGGGTCCCTAGTCTAGAAGATCTGGGCATAAGATTGAAAGCTAAGATGAAAAATCAAGAGAGGTCTAAAGGAATTTGGGTTCCTAAAGACTAGATAAAACTAATTGCGATAAAAATCACAAGAAAAAGGAGAACTAAACCGTGCTCCCCGGCAACGGCGCCAAAATTTGATCGTGCTTGTCGCGATCCCGATACAAAGATAAATTACCCAGACTAGGCTAATAACAATTTAATGTAATTAGGGAAGTAGGGGTCGATCCTCATGGAGACGGTGTTTCCTATAAGGTGTGAAATGTCTCGCAATTGGGTTTTATCTAATGAAAATCTGGGTTTTGGGATTTTGATATCTAAACTAATATAAAGCATAAATGAAAACAAAACAAAAACAAATGGAAACAATAAAGCAAGTGATGAAAAGCATCTAGGGAAGTAGGTTCACACATGTAGATTAATATATTGATGAAATTGGATATGGAACATGCAAATAATTCATTCTGAGTTCGTAAGAATGATGTGTTCATTACAATCATAAATCAGATGGTCTAGCAGGCTTTTTAGGCGATTTACTGGGTCTTAATCTACCATGTCATGCTTTGTCTATTCAATTCTCGTATGTCTACCTTGGAAAAGAATTCCATTTTAGTCGATGATTTCTGGCCAGAAGTCGTTAACTATCGTTACGATCCAAACATGCATAGACACAACGGTTTAAAGGCATAATTTTTTTATCCAATTAACATCTTTTAATCAATCTAACATGGCTACCCTACACCCTAGAAAGGTGACTACTCACTCATGATTATGATGATATTAACAATGAAAACTAGGATTGACATGTTTATTTGATTTTGACTCTTTATATGGCGATAATAACGACGCTAATTGATAATATAAGAAATGAAAGTACAATTATAACGATACGAAAACGAATCTAAGACAATATGTAAAGAGAATAACAACCAAATAGAAAACATAAAGACATTAAACAAAGGATAAAATAGAATTACCTATATGACGATCGATGACGATAATGATAACAATAATAGAAAATCCTTGCACATAATAAACGATCCTTGAATTACAACACTTGTACCCAACAAAGTAGACTACAAAGATTGAAACTCTTATTAATCTAAGCTAATGTTTTGATATGAAAAGGACAGAAATAATCTAAGAACTAAAGACTAAAGAAGAAGAAGAAAATGAGAGAAGGGAGGCTAATTCCCCCTCCTCTTAATCTAAGGAGAAATGTAAGAAGAGAAGAGAAGTATGAGAAGAAGGTGTGTTGAGATGAGAGGCTAGAGCATCTATTTATAGTATTAGGGTTTCGTGGAGAAGAGGTCGGGCATTAAACACATAGGACAAAAGTAGGAAGAAGACGCCGTTTTCTCGAAGCCGCACATTTACCCGATCGGGTACACCACTTACCCGATCGGGTAAGTTGTATCCCAGGTCCTTTGACCATCGTTTCATCTCCCCTTGCTTATGACCTGACTTCCAACATCCCCCTTGACCTCTTGAGTCGGGTTTGTTGATAGGGTTTGATGTAAAGCGATGATTGCTTTCGCCTAATTGATTGATCTTCAGACAACTACGAAACTGTCTTTGCTTCTTCTCTCTTTCGAATTAGTGAACCTTCTTGAAATGCCTTTCACTTGGTCAAGCTTGCTTCTTCAAATCGTCGGGTTCTAGGCAAATGCTCGGGAATATAGAAAAAGGGCGTAGAAACACTTTCCCTACAAAACAGGTTAGACCATAGGAATTCGCCTAGAAGACGATATTAGCTCATAAAGTGGCTTATCAAAGCACAAATGACATACAAAACCGAGCTAAATTGGGGGTTAAAACCATACAAATATTCACTTATCACCAGCCCATTGTTTTTCCGTACTACAAAATTCAAGACTTATATTATCCTTTTCTAATTGGTCTCTAAGAAAATGGTGTTTAATTTTTTTGTGTTTTGCACGCGAGCGTTGCGCGAGATTTTTAGAAATAATAATTACACTCGTATTATCACATAAAATAGGAACACAACCAACATTCATACCATAGTCAGATAAATGTTGCTTAAGCCAAAATAATTGGGAACATACCAAGGCCGCAACAATATATTCAACTTCTGCAGTAGATAATGCGTCTGAATTTTGCTTCTTTGGTCCCCATGATATGATGCATGGTCAAACAAATGTGATAATGCCAGATGTACTGTAACACCCGCAAAAGTACCCTATTTTTTATATTAAAAATATTATACGGATACTTTTAAGCGTAATTTTAGATTTAGTCTAGAACTTAGTTTCCCGTGTCTAATTTAGCAAATCCAAGTTTGTATTCGGACTTTACTCGAAATTCCGTGTGAGTTACGCCTTAAGCCGCTTTTGGGCTTTTTCCCCATATTTTTCCACTCACTCACCCTTATAAACACTAACTCCCTCATCTTCGTCACTCACCTCTTCTTCCTCATACAAACCACTAAAACCCTAACTCCATTTTTGATCAAGCTCAAATTCATCACTACTCCTTCATTATTCACTCAAATCCTCTAATTTTCATCATAATCTTCCCCTCTTATAGTCCTCTACCTTTAGTGGTAATAAAATTATCGTCTTTCTCATTTTCAATTTTTCCGTCTTTCTCAAAGGTGAATTATATTCATCTTTTGTTGTCTTTGTATAGGTGGAGACCTTCAAGACCCCTATAAGGATTACTATCTAGTGGAGGAAGACTTAGAAATCGATTGAAGACCCTAAAAGGTAACGGTGAAGGGTTACTCGATATCAATACGTATTTTAAATGCTTACTTGATGTTTACTAAAAATCTAGTGACAATTATTAGATACTTAATATAGTTTGATGTTACGATTTCTGTCGGAATTGATTGAGTAGCTATGGAATTTGTGTTGTGTAGCTATGGAATTGATTGTGTAGCTATGGAATTGATTGTGTAGCTATGGAATTTGCTGGGATCCCGCTGTATTTTCAATGTTTTTCGTTTGTTGCTGAAGTTCCAGCCGGGTAGCCGGCGGCCGGTCCTATTGACGGGCTGGCACCCCCTGTGGTCTTCTTTCATTTCTTTCTTATACATACACTTATAATAGTTTGTATGGTTCGTTTATCGTATAAATTTACGTAATAGCATTAAATATCCATGTTTAGAATATATGATATTCCATTCGCTTATATCGCATGTTTTGTGACGGTTTTTGATATCTTCTCCTTTGAGTTGGTTTTACATCTGTTTTGATTGGAGCACTAATTGTTAAGTGCTATGAACTCTCATTCCCATGCTATATCTCCTTACTTGTTAGAATGGAATGTCGGAACGAGGAGATGTATCCTAATGCTTGTATGCATGTTTAGTGGGGATATGACAACGTTGTTGGGAGGCGAACGCATTGCGTTGATCGACCCGGCCGTCAAATGGCGTATACTTGCGAGGTGGTGTCATTGCATGTAGCGTACCGCTTGTTTATGATGCTTGTGCTCTTTCCGCCTCTTTCGTCAAGGTTGACCGAATTTGGGGTACTCGGCTTCTGTGTTTGACCGATTCTTGGATGCGAAATGTGTATCGCCTGTCGAATCGGAACATGTTTATTCCGAGAGTCTAGCCAGGTTTAGACTAGGACTGTATTATTATCGTCGTCCTACCGGGAGGAATTGAGTCTACATATATGAAATGTTAATCGTGTATGAGTTCAGGGAAATGTTTATCCCGTGGATTCGTATTGATCATACTTGCTATGTACATGGTCCTAGTGCGTGTCATTAACCTTGAGAGATAATGTTACCATATTCGTATGTTTGGATGGATGTTTATATGTTGATTATTTGTGACCGTTGGATGACTTGGCGTGGTTTATATGTTGAGTCTCTATCTTATCAAGTATATATGCCGCTAACGGTGAGATGCAAGCCCTAGTGAGTATATAGTAGCCTAAGGGTGTCTTCCCTGAGTATGTCTATAATCGGATGCTTACAGTTTCGTACTTCATGCGCTTATATCTTAATACATTGAAATGCTTATTTATATTTCTCATAATTCACACACACACACACACACACACACACACACACATACACACACATACACACACACACACACACACACACATATATATATATATATATATATATATATCTGTGTGTGTATGCTTCTACTTGTTTATTACCGTTTAAGTATGTTATTTGTGATATGGCTGAGAGAACCCAAAGTTACTCCCCACTGACTGTGACGTTCATGTTTTCATGAATGAACAGGTTGCTTTGATGGATTTTGCTTGTTTTTGGGTTCGGGTGTGATCTAGCGGACGTTGGCCTCGACGATTCACCCATAGACGTCTCTTAGCTAGTTTGCTAAACAACTTTGATATTTGATAACGTTTTGAGAGACCATGTCTCTTTGTAGTATATTACACTTTGGTTTGTAATTATCTGACATTCCTCGTACTCTTCTATTGGCATGTAAAAAGTTTCAAAAATATCGTATTTTCCGCTATATAAATTGCATACTTGTTATGTATTATTTCCGCTATCGCGAGGGTTGTCACAGTTGGTATCAGAGCCTATCACGCTCCCGACGCAGACATGTGAACCCTAAACTTAAATTATAACTTGACCTTAAAATAATGAATGAGATATGGGTAGACTTAAGGACCTAAGGTGGTAGTCTTTGGTATACTTGATGTTTGTTAGGTTCTAACTTGTTTGTTGATTGTTGATAAGTGAATATTTGTATGATTTTAACCCCCAATTTAGCTCGGTTGTTTATGTCATTTGTGCTTTGTTAAGCCATTTTATGAGCTAATATCGTCTTCCAGGCGAATTCATGTGTTCTAACCTATTTTGTAGGGAAAGTGACATTTCTACGCCCTTTTTCTATATTTCCGAGCATTTGCCTAGAACCCGACGATTCGAAGAAGCAAGCTTGACCATGTCAAAGGCATTTCAAGAAGGTTCACTAATTCAAAAGAGAGAAGAAGCAAAGACAGTTTCGTAGTTGTCCGAAGATCAATCAATTAGGCGGAAGAATTCATCGCTTTACATCAAACCCTATCAACAAACCCGATTGGAGAGGTCAAGGGGGATGATGGAAGTCAAGTCAAAGCAAAGGAAGATGAAACGTTAGTTATTAGTCAAGTCAAGAGCTTCTAAATGTCCACTTACCCGATCGGGTAAGTGTGTACCCGATCGGGTATCCTTGCTGATCCGAGCATGATGCTTCAACTTCCTATTTTTGTCTTATGTGTTCAATGTTCGACCTCTTCTCCACGAAACCCTAATGCTATATATAGATGCTCCAACCCCTCTTCTCAAATCATCTTACACATCTACTTCTCACACAATCTCTTACACAACATCTTCTTTCTTCTTACATTTTCTCTTTAGTTTTTAGTCTTTCTAGTTTAGATCATTTTCTTCTTTTGTCTTTAGTTCTTAGTTTATTTCTGTCCATTTCTTATCACAACATTAGCTTAGATCAATAGGAATTTCAATCTTTGTGATCTACTTTGTTGGGTTCAAGAGTTGTAATTCAAGGTACGATTATTCTATGCAAGGGATTTCTATTATTGTTATCGCTTTCGTTGTTGATCGTCACCTAGGTACTTCTAATTTATCCTTTGTTTATTGTCCTTCATTGTTTTCCATTTGATTGTTATTTTCTATTCATATCATTTAGATTCATTTTCATGTTGTTATAATCGTAATTTCATTTCTTAGATTGTCAAATAGCGTCGTTATTATCGCCTTATAAAGAGTCTTAAAGATTATTATCAAAACCAACTAAATATGTCTATCCTAGTTTTCATTGTTAATATCATCTTAAACATAATCATGAGTGAGTAGTCACCTTTCTAGGGTGTAGGGTAGCCATGTTGGATTGATTAAAAGATGATAATTGGATAAAAGAAATTGTGCTTTTAAAACATTGTGTCTATGCATGTTTGGACTTTAACGATAGTTGACGATTCCTGATCAAAATCATTGACTAGTATGGAATTCTTTTCCAAGGTAGACATACGAGAATTGAATAGACAAAGCATGACATGGTGGATTAAGACCTAGTAAATCGCCTAAAAGCCTGCTAGACCATCTGATCTATGATTGTAATGAACACATCATTCTTACGAACTCGCAATGAATTATTTGCATATCCTAAATCCAATTTCATCAATATGTCAATCTACATGTGTGAACCTATTTCCCTAGATGCTTCTCATTATTGTTAATTCATCATTTGCTTTATTGTTTTCATTTTAGTTTGCTTTTATTTTGTTTTTATTTATGTTCTTTATTAGTTTAGAATTCAAAACCTCAAAACCCAGAAAATCGTTAGATAAAACTCAATTGTGAGACGATTCACAATCCATAGGAAATACCATCTCCCTGTGGATCGACCCCTACTTCCCTAATTACATTAATTTGTTATTAGCCTAGTCTGGGTAAATTATCTTCGTATTGGGCTTTCGGCAGGCCCGATCAAATTTTGGCGCCGTTGCCGGGGAGCACAGTTTAATTTTCCTTTTTCTTGTGATTTTTATCACAATTAGTTTTATCTAGTCTTTAGGAATCCAAATTCCTTTAGACCTCTCTTGATTTTTCATCTTAGCTTTCCAATCTTATGCCCAGATCTTCTAGACTAGGGACCCCTATTCCTTTAGACCCCGAACTAGAAAGAACTCTGCGTAGGAAATTAAAGCTATTCAACGAAATTTCAAAAGCTTCTGATATTTCAAGTTTAGATCGTATTCGTGAGAAATACTCGGATATCTTACCTAATCTTGAAGGAGAAGAAGATCCATTTTCATCTCCATTTCCAAACACCAATCAACTTTCAACCAACATTCCATCTTCATCTTCACAAAAGAAAATGGTTCGACTTTTCGACCATTCCAAACCCACTGCAAATACACTTCCAAGGGGTATTGCTACACGTCAAATCACAGCCCAAAACTTCAAAATAAAACCTGCCTTCATCAATCTAATAGAAAGAAATCAATTTGGTGGCAATGCCACAGAAGATCCCAACCTTCATATCCAAAACTTATGTGACTATTGCTCCACGATTAGACAAACTGAAGTATCCCAAGAGCAGATTAGGGAAATGCTCTTTCCCTTCTCTCTAAGAGGAAAGGCAAAACTCTGGATCAATAGTCTTGACCGAGTTGCCTTAGGAATAGTCGACTGGGATGGTCTAGCTCTTGCTTTCTATCAAAAGTACTTCCCACCAGAACGAACCGCACTCTTACGGAGCCAAATCACTTGATTTCGTCAGAGAGGCGACGAAAGCCTTTATGAGGCATGGGAAAGGTACAAAAAATTACAAAGAGAATGCCCTCATCATGGCCTTGATTCATGGTTCCTAGCTATCACCTTCTACAACGGTTGTTGTGGCGAATCGCGTCGTATCCTCGACTCCGCTAACAATGGTTGTTTCGATCAAATCGATGTAGAAATAGCTAGTACGACCATTGAGTCAATGGCAATCCACGACTCTCAGTATAGCAACTCGCGTGCTATGCCACTCAAAGCCAAGCAGGACGATTCAAGTAAAGTAGCACTCCTGGAAGCCCAATTAGCCCTTCTGCAGCAACAAGTAGGAAGCTCTTCCCAATCCAAGGAACATATCAACGTCACTAACCACGTAGTGGTATGTGAAACATGTGGGGTTGGAGGGCATAGTTTTCAAGAATGTAGAAGTTCAATAGAGCAAGTCAATGCCTATCAAGGATATAGGCAAGGCAACGCCTTCTCAAACTTCTATAACGAAAACACAAAAAACCATCCTTTTTTGTCCTACAAAAGCACTAACATTCAAAATCCCCAACAACAAATTCAACAACCAT
Organism: Heliosperma pusillum; assembly: GCA_022085475.1. Lineage (NCBI taxonomy): Eukaryota > Viridiplantae > Streptophyta > Magnoliopsida > Caryophyllales > Caryophyllaceae > Heliosperma > Heliosperma pusillum. The sequence goes on along the minus strand of JAIUZE010015174.1, from coordinate 12,346 downwards.
TCATACCACACCAACAGAAGCCTTACAATCCACCTTGTTTTGAAAACCAGAGACCTTCATTCCAACCTAACTTCAATCAACCATACGAAAATCAACCTCAACACTAACCACCTCAAATTCAAGGCCAACCTAATGATTCAAGCTTGAGCAAAATTGAATCCATGCTTCTTCAAGTTGTTCAAAAACAATATTCAATGTTTGCTCAACTTCAAAAGAGTGATCAAGCTCAAAGTGCTGCCATCAAGATGCTTGAAACTCAAATGGCCCAATTGGCTGCCTCTAATGCCCAAAGAAAACAAGGCCAACTCCCACCTTATGGTGAGCAACCGAGGGACAACGCAAATGCTATCACCCTTAGGAGTGGTACCACTTATACGGAACCTCAGCAAACCAAAGAACCAACAGTTGAGCCTACACAAGTAGAGAGCCAAAAAGATTCTCAACCATCCACCGCTAAGGAAGCGGAAGACAAACTTGAAAGGAAGGAGGAACCTGAAAAGGAACCCATCAAAATTCAAGTTCCATTTCCCCAACGTTTGAGGAGAAATCATAAGGAAACCCAGTTCGGTAAATTCATGGAAGTAGTCAAAAACCTCCAAGTAACGGTTCCCCTCACTGAATTAATCACTCAAATCCCTTCTTACACGAAATTCATGAAGGATATTTTAACTAAAAAGAGGACTTTAGATGATGTTGAAATCATAGCATTTACCGCTGAATGCAGTGCGTTATTGCAAAATAAGTCCCCTCCTAAGTTAAAGGATCCTGGTAGTTTCTCTATACCTTGCACCATAGGCACCTACACTATTGATAAAGCTTTATGCAATCTAGGTGCTAGTGTAAGCGTCATCCCCTATTCCATCTGCGAAAAATTGAATATGGGAATTCTCAAGTATCACCCTGCAAATGGCAGATCGTTCTCTAAAACAACCTATGGGAGTTTTAGAAGATGTACCTGTTAGAGTAGGAAGATTTTTCATTCCAGTCGATTTCATCGTGTTAGATATGGCTGAAGATTCGCAAATCCCTATCATTTTAGGAAGGCCATTTCTACACACTGCTGGAGCAGTAATCGATGTCAAGAATGGAAAATTGACACTAGAAGTAGGTGATGATAAAGTCACCTACAACTTAAACAGTGCAATGAAGAGCCCTATGCTTGAAGAGCCTTGTTGTTTCCTTGACATTGTCGACTCAATTATTGATGAATCTCTGTATCCATCAATAATTAAGGATCCTTTAGAAGCAATTCTATTGTTAGAGGATATCTCTGAGAACGACAATTTTGAGATCAGTGAGCTGGAAAGGGACTTGACTGGAAAAGAGATACCATCTGAAGAAGTTGAGGAGTTCATAAGCTTAATTGATGCTCCTGGCAAGGCAGAAGTACATAAACCCGAACTTAAACCTCTTCCCTCAAATCTAAAATATGCCTTTTTAGATGAATCCGAATATTGCCCAGTCATAGTGAGTGCTCTCCTAGATGAAAATCAATTAAACTCACTATTGACTGTCTTGAAAAAACATAAGAAGGCAATAGGTTATAAACTTGAAGATCTCACTGGCATAAGCCCCGACTTTTGCATGCATAGAATCAACTTAGAAGAAGGCCAAAAACCTTGTGTTCCAGGTCAACGCCGTCTTAATCCTAACATGCAAGAAGTAGTTAAAGCTGAAGTTATGAAATTGCTAGATGCTGGCATAATCTACGCAATTTCTGACTCGAAATGGGTTAGCCCTGTTCAAGTTGTTCCTAAGAAAGGAGGAACAACAGTAGTCAAGAATGAAAAGAATGAGCTCATCCCCACAAGGATTGTGACGGGATGGCGTATGTGTATTGACTACAGGAAGTTGAATCAATCAACTCGAAAAGATCACTATCCTCTACCCTTCATTGATCAAATGCTAGAGAGGTTAGCTTGCCACAAATATTTCTGCTATCTAGATGGTTACTCAGTATTTTTCCAAATTCCTATCCACCATGAGGACCAAGAGAAAACCACCTTCACCTGTCCCTATGGTACTTTCGCTTATCGTCGAATGCCATTTGGCCTGTGTAATGCACCTGCAACTTTCCAGCGTTGCATGACAAGTATCTTTTCAGATTTTGTTGAGTCTATCATGGAAGTATTTATGGACGACTTTAGCGTCTATGGCATTTCCTTTGATAATTGTTTGACAAATCTATCGAAAGTTCTAAAATGCTGTGAAGAAGTCGATCTTGTTCTCAATTGGGAAAAGTGTCACTTCATGGTGAACGAAGGTGTAGTTTTAGGACACATCATTTCTGAGAGAGGTATTGAAGTTGATCGAGCTAAGATCCAAGTTATTGAACAACTGTCACCACCTGCTAATGTAAAAGGAATCAGGAGTTTCCTTGGCCACGCCGGTTTTTACCGACGGTTTATTAAAGATTTTTCAAAAATAGCCAAGCCCCTGACTGAGCTCCTTTTCAAGGATGCACCTTTTAATTTCACAAAGGAATGCCTTGAGGCATTCAACAAAATCAAACGTGCTTTAATCACTGCACCTATAATCCAGTCACCTGATTGGAATCTTCCATTTGAACTTATTTGCGATGCGAGTGATTATGCCGTTGGAGTTGTTTTAGGGCAAAGAAAGGAAATGTTCCTTCATGCAATTTACTATGCTAGTAAAACCTTAGATCCTGCCCAAATCAACTATGCCACCACTGAAAAAGAACTTCTTGCCATTGTCTATGCCTTAGACCAATTCCGTTCGATCAAAAGTCATTGTTTACACTGACCATGCTGCCTTGAAATATCTGCTTTCAAAGAAAGAGGCAAAACCTAGACTTATCCGATGGATCTTACTCCTTCAAGAGTTTGATTTAGAGATCCGGGATAAGAAAGGAGCAGAAAATGTAGTCGCTGACCATCTTTCAAGGATAAGAGTAACTGAAATAGGATTGCCAACGCCAATTAATGATTCGTTTGCTGATGATTCATTAATGGCAATTGCGGACTCTTCTCCTTGGTATGCTGATATTGCCAATTTTCTTGTCAGTCGCCAGCTACCTTCTGACCTTTCTTATAACCAAAGAAATAGATTTTTGCATGATGCAAAATTCTTTGTTTGGGATGACCCTTATCTTTTCAAGCAGTGCTCAGATGGTCTTTACAGACGATGTATCCCCCAGTGGGAAATTAACGGAGTTTTCAAAGGATGCCACTCATCTGCTTATGGTGGTCATCATGGTTCATCCAAAACCGTAGCCAAAGTCTTACAATCCGGGTTTTTCTAGCCCACGATGTTTAAGGATTCAAAAGACTTTGTTATGGCTTGTGACGCTTGTCAACGAATGGGTCAAATATCCAAGAGACATGAAATGCCTCAAAACGGCATATTAGAAGTTGAAATATTCGATGTCTGGGGTATTGACTATCAAGGACCATTCCCTTCTTCTAACGGAAATCGTTATATCTTAGTCGATGTTGACTATGTTTCTAAGTGGGTAGAAGCAATTGCCACCCCCACCAATGATGCTAGAGCTGTGATACGGCTATTTAAGAAGATCATCTTTCCACGTTTTGGTGTACCCAGAGCCGTGATTAGTGATCGAGGAACTCATTTTGGAGAAAAGCAGTTAGACACTCTGCTTGCCAAATATGGCGTGTATCAAAGACGAGGATTAGCCTACCACCCTCAGACCAGCGGTCAAGTAGAAGTCTCAAACAGAGAGTTGAAAACTATTCTTCAGAAAGTAGTCTCGAAATCTAGAACCGACTGGAGTAATAAGCTCGATGACACCTTATGGGCTTATCGCACAGCTTTCCAAACCCCGATTGGAACATCTCCTTATTGGTTGGTTTATGGAAAGGCCTGACATCTCCCTGTCGAGTTAGAGTACAAAGCTTACTGGGCTATCAAAGAACTCAACTTAGGCACTAAGCTTAGCGCTGATAGACGACTTTTGCAACTCAATGAGCTAGAAGAATTTCGTTTGCAAGCTTATGAGAATTCTAGGATCTACAAAGAGAAAACGAAGCGTTGGCACGACAAGAGGATAATAAAGAAAGAATTTAATGTCGGTGACCAAGTACTTCTTTTCAACTCCCGTTTGAAAATCTTTCCGGGAAAACTTCGATCACGATGGTCTGGACCATTCACTGTCACATATGTGAGCAAATACGGCTATGTGGAACTAATGACTAGCAATGGTGAGAAATTCAAAGTCAATGGACACAGACTGAAACTCTATTATAGCAATTCTATCATCGGATGCTTAGATATTGTCTATACGGAGCGTCCATCCCCAACCCAATGATTTCATAGAAGAATTCGTTGAGCAGGACGTTAAACAAGCGCTTCTCGGGAGGCAACCCGTGTTTTTCCCTTTTTGCATTTTTATTTTTGCTTTTTCCCTTTTACGTTGTTTTGTTAGATTTTCTTTGCAGATGAAAGAGTTTTTGAATAATCTATGAAGACCTTCCTTGTCAAGTCCAAAAGACTAGCTTGGGGGAGTCTGCGCTGGCTAGTAAGCTTCATTCTTCTTTCATTTTTCCTTTCTTCCCATTAAGCATCTTGTTGCATGTTTTGTCTTTGTGCTCACATTGAGGACAATGTGATGTTTAGCTTGGGGGAGGGATTGCATTTTCCCATTTTGCATTTTAGTTGATCATTTTTCAAATTTTGAATAAAAGAAAGAAGATTTTTGAGAAATTTAAAAATTTCTGAACACAATTGAATGCTTTTCATGCTTTGCTTGCTTGTTTACTATGCTATCATGTTACATTTCCCAAACTTAGAGCTTTCAAAAGATAATGATTCAATATTTATTGAATTGAGCATACATGGGGAAGTCTTGTACACAGTAGGCATGTAATGAAGCTATAGATGAGTACGCTTGATCTTGACATTTGGCAAGTTACATATATTGTAAGGTAGAACCTCCTTAGACTGGTACATCTATACCCAGTCTCATTTAGGTGTGTGTAGTTCTCCTTGTGATGTGTGTCATGTCAAAACGCATAAGTATGGTTCTCATTTCATTTCTATAAGCATTGCATTCATGATTCACTAAGATTTGAAGCCTTTTTCATTTTAATTTGCCCCTCAAAATTAGCCCCTTCATACAAATGCTTCACAAAAATAATAGCTACAAATAAAAACCGCCTACCTTTTGAGCTAGTAGCTAGACTATGGTGTATGGGTGCTCTTTTGAGAAGATTTGTTCTTATCTGTCAAAGTGAATTTGGGAGAACGAAAAAGTTCAAGAAGTGAAGTTTTGTTCAAAAGAAGAAAAAAATTGAAAAAATGAAAAAATTGAAAAAGATAAGAAAAGAAATAAGAGAAAAAGTTGTGAGTATCTCCTAAGAAATGTCAAATCAATAGAAGGAGTTTACCCTTGTGTTTCGTATGTAATAAGCCAAATTGTTACTTCTGGCTTCGTTTTTTGTCTTTTGGGAATTCATCGAAAGTTTGGATTGAGTATTCATTTATCATTGGTCAGTTGCTAGCTCATTCTAACCTTCACATGACCATAACTATTTGTCCACCTTTCACCCATTTCCCAAAGCCTTCTTCTTATTTTTTGGCTTCTTTTCTATGTGCATTGTGATCTTTGACTTGTGTTTTGAATTGTTTACCATATTAGATTGCGGACACATTTTCATAAGTCGTAGATAGGTGACTGTCTCAAAAACATTTACACATAAAGAAATCACCTTTTTACATACATTGAGTGTTCGAGTGTGCCGTGAGAGTCCATTTGTCAAAAGATCATGCAAGAGCCGAACATTCTGTAGTGATAGTCTTTGTGCTGCGCCGTTATGTAAATCTCAGCCATGTTTATGTATCATTCTTGCCCACGTTGCTTTTGGGTTATGATTCATTATGTCTCAAAAAGTTTTACGTTGAGAGTTGTTTCTTGATGGTATAGTAGCCAATGCTTGCAACCCTTGTCCTGGTATTGTTTGTTATGTTTGCTTGAGGACAAGCAAAGGTTTAGCTTGGGGGAGTTTGATAAGGGAATATTTGTATGATTTTAACCCCCAATTTAGCTCGGTTTTGTATGTCATTTGTGCTTTGTTAAGCCATTTTATGAGCTAATATCGTCTTCCAGGCGAATTCCTGTGTTCTAACCTGTTTTGTATGGAAAGTGACGTTTCTACGCCCTTTTTCTATATTTCCGAGCATTTGCCTAGAACCCGACGATTCGAAGAAGCACGCTTGACCATGTCAAAGGCATTTCAAGAAGGTTCACTAATTCAAAAGAGAGAAGAAGCAAAGACAGTTTCGTAGTTGTCAGAAGATCAATCAATTAGGCGGAAGAATTCATCGCTTTACATCAAACCCTATCAACAAACCCGATAAGAGAGGTCAAGGGGGATGATGGAAGTCAAGTCAAAGCAAAGGAAGATGAAACGTTAGTCAAGAGCTTCTAGATGTCCACTTACCCGATCAGGTAAGTGTGTACCCGATCGGGTATCCTTGCTGATCCGAGCATGATGCTTCAACTTCCTATTTTTGTCTTATGTGTTCAATGTTCGACCTCTTCTCCACGAAACCCTAATGCTATATATAGATGCTCCAGCCCCTCTTCTCAAATCATCTTACACATCTACTTCTCACACAATCTCTTACACAACATCTTCTTTCTTCTTACATTTTCTCTTTAGTTTTTAGTCTTTCTAGTTTAGATCATTTTCTTCTTTTGTCTTTAGTTCTTAGTTTATTTCTGTCCATTTCTTATCACAACATTAGCTCAGATCAATAGGAATTTCAATATTTGTGATCTACTTTGTTGGGTTCAAGAGTTGTAATTCAAGGTACGATTATTCTATGCAAGGGATTTCTATTATTGTTATCGCTTTCGTTGTTGATCGTTACCTAGGTACTTCTATTTTATCCTTTGTTTATTGTCCTTCATTGTTTTCCATTTGATGGTTATTTTCTATTCATATCATTTAGATTCATTTTCATGTTGTTATAATCGTAATTTCATTTCTTAGATTGTCAAATAGCGTCGTTATTATCGCCTTATAAAGAGTCTTAAAGATTATTATCAAAACCAACTAAATATGTCTATCCTAGTTTTCATTGTTAATATCATCTTAAACATAATCATGAGTGAGTAGTCACCTTTCTAGGGTGTAGGGTAGCCATGTTGGATTGATTAAAAGATGATAATTAGAGAAATTGTGCTTTTAAAACATTGTGTCTATGCATGTTTGGACTTTAACGATAGTTGACGATTCCTGATCAAAATCATTGACTAGTATGGAATTCTTTTCCAAGGTAGACATACGAGAATTGAATAGACAAAGCATGACATGGTGGATTAAGACCTAGTAAATCGCCTAACAGCCTGCTAGACCATCTGATCTATGATTGTAATGAACACATCATTCTTACGAACTCGCAATGAATTATTTGCATATCCTAAATCCAATTTCATCAATATGTCAATCTACATGTGTGAACCTATTTCCCTAGATGCTTCTCATTATTGTTAATTCATCATTTGCTTTATTGTTTTCATTTAGTTTACTTTTATTTCATTTTTATTTATGTTCTTTATTAGTTTAGACTTCAAAACCTCAAAACCCAGAAAATCGTTAGATAAAACTCAATTGTGAGACGATTCACAATCCATAGGAAATACCATCTCCCTGTGGATCGACCCCTACTTCCCTAATTACATTAATTTGTTATTAGCCTAGTCTGGGTAAATTATCATTGTATTGGGCTTGCGACAGGCCCGATCAATTGTGTTAAGTGATGTTATGTTTCCTTGGATCTACTATACCAAGAAGAGCCATGTATTAACTAGAAGAAGTATCCTCTACCGAAGATTGAAGATTGACAAGCCTATTTGGAGTGTACTTCTCCCTCATCGATGATCTTTCCTACCTTTAGTATACCTTTTCCCCTCCCTTCTATCTAAGTGCTTCTTTCTCTTCCAACTTGTTTGCCTCTTGGAAATTACTCTTGATAGTTTCCTCCATCTTACCATTGGTATCCTTACCTTCCTCATGTAACATTTTTGTGGATGTCATACCCATTTGTTTGTAGTATATTAACCTTGGTCGAAAGAATTTTGGACTTTGTGGAACGTTAGTGTTAATTAGAATGAATTTGGGATTTGAGAAAATTTGTGTAGACCTAAGTTCACCCCTAGTGGTCAGAGTTGGTATCCTTGAGGAAAGTGTGTTAAGATATGTTTGATGATTTTAGTGTATAAATGCTTGCCATGACTTGTGTGTAAATAATTCATGATATTCGCTGGTGTAAGGTTGAATGAGTTGGCTAGGACTTCTTAACTCATTAGTAATTTAATCTTTTGGACTTAGAAGTTTAGTATTGTTTTGAAGACCATGCTTATGATAGGTCTAATTGGTGTAAATGAGAAGCTTTGAATGATATCTTGAGGTGCGAAATACTTTTGAGGTTAAGTTACTTCTTGTGGTTTCCTATTGTGTGTTTGTGGGTATAGGCTTGGTGGAAAAGCATTTGGCTATAGTTCTTGGACTTAAAGATATGATCTTATCTTATGATATCGGAGACTCGTTTGAAGTAGTAAGGTTTCGTTGTAAGTTGAACCATATTACTTGAGAATTATAGATATGAGTGAGATTCGATGATGTGAGCTATGATGGAAATACCTTGGGACGTTAATGATGATGTTTGACTTGATGTTGTACTTTGATAATAATGAGCTCGTGGGCAATATGAGTTGAAAATGACCGAGTATAAGGGAGTATTTGATAGTCCTTCAGTTAAAGAAACCTTTGAGGTTGTGTTGAATATTTGAGCTAAAGGAATGTTATTAGTTTGAGTTGCAATTCTGCTTTTGGGAATCCATGTTATGTGAAAGGATTGATAAATTGGAAAAAATCGATTTGTCGAAGTTAGGTGTAGGTTATTTTGATGATTTGTGGTAAGGTGGTCCCTTATGAGAGCTGTTTGTTTGAGGAATAAATTAATTTTGCTATCGCCCTAAGTTTGATAGGAGAAATGTTGTGGTTCAACCCTTATTGTAACAACCCGAAAAGTACCCTATTTTTCTAGTGAAAATATTTTACGAATACTTTTGAGCCTGTTTAAGTTTTAAAGTGGAATTTATTGTTTCCAGTTGAATTTTGAAATTCCGAGTTCGTATTTGGAATTTTTGAGAGATTCCATGAGAATCCCGTTTTTAAGTCAACTTTGACTTTCGTTGACTTTTTCCGACTCGCCTTTTAATTTTGAAGACCGAAATTTTATTTAAAAAAATAATATTTTTAATTTATTTTTATTAAGATTTATTTGGATTTATGAAAATTTAATATAATTATTTTGAATTTATTTGGAATTAAAGAATAACTTTTACGGTTTTAACCCGAACGTCATTTAACTATTCCCGAGTCATCGTAAATCCCGAAACAACCCCGAAACTCGACTTTGGCATGAGTCACACGCCCATGTCATCTTTTTCCACTCACAATTAGATCTTTTGATTGTTTCGATTAAACTAATACAAATATCTAAGATATTTGTAGCTTTATCGATCCGTCCGATTAAATTACGCAAATCGCTCAAAATCAGACCCGTTTTCTCTCCTATCCTCACGACACTCCCTCCTCTAATAGGCCTTGATATTTTCATTTCTTTTGATTACAATAACATAATATCTTGATAATTGATTTAATTAACTTAATATTTAATTAATTACCGTAATATAATTATTAAACCCGAGTCAATTCCGTAACAACAATTTCAAAACCCGACTTCATAATCCTTCTATATGTACACGGCCCATTCTCCACTTTACTCACTAACAACTTTTCATTTTACAATAAATCAAATTAAGATCAAATTAACACTTTCTTTAATCGTTCTTCATCGTTCTTGAGCGTTCTTCGTCGTTCTTGAGCAAAATCATCATAAAACCTTCATTTCTTAATTAAATCCGTCCTAACTTATATTTCTAGAATCTCCTCTTCGCTCTCCATCTTCAAGTACGGTTTAATTTCAAATCCGAAAAAATCGTTTTCAACATTAAATTATGGAAAATCAAGTTTAAGTTCTAATAATGTTTTTCTTGTCATTTCTTATAGGGGAAGATGTTGAAGACGAGTTTGGTGACTCGTATATTTTAGGAGAAGACTAGAAGACGGGTTTCTTAGTTCTTAGTTCTTATATTTTGGTGCTACTTGATTTTGTGCTAGCTAAGGTAACGATTCCGAGTTACTCGACGAATATATGTTACATAGCTTTTATTAGCCTTTAGTTTTTGTTCAAGTTATGGTTATTTATGATTTTAGTTAGTAACATAGCCTTTAGCTTTTGTTTCTTTAGTTTTTGGTTCATCTTTAGTTTTTGTTCATATTATTATGATTTTATGATTTTTAGTTAGTAACATGATAAGTTGTTAATTTTATTATGATGTATGAATTTATAAACATGTTAGTGTTCTTGATATATTTTTATGATTTCTTCATAATCATGATTTTTGCATGATGGTTGTTAAAATGGTTGTTGTTAATAAAAATCATGTTGGAAAGAAATTGGGTTGTTGTTTGATGTTGGAACCGTGGGAAAAGGCTGGAAAAGCCAGCCTAAACCGGACCAAACCAGCCGGTCCAGGCCGGTTCAGACCCGGTCTGGGTTGGTCCATGGTGGGTCCGGGTTTTGGTCTTTGGGTTGTGTCGATGTTTGATTGTTTGGTTGTTGTTTTGACGGGTTTTTATTATGTTAAAGCATGCGGGAATTAATTAGAAACGGTTTTAGTAAAATCGTTAAAAGGCCAAAACAGGCCCAAATCTGTCCGTGGGGGCCCAGTTCAGGCCGTGTCATGTTGGCCCAAAAATCAGCCCGTGGGTCCCACTTTGGGACTTGTGACGGTTTTTGAGTTATCGTCATTTTTATCGCGTTTTGTAATAATTAGCAAGCGAGAAATATTAACAAGTAAAATATTTAATTAAAAAGGTTTTTCATTAAATTATTATTTCTCACATGTTAGAAATTATAAGACGAGATCGTAGTTTGATTTAATATCCTTTTAGTCAAACGGGTTTTGGTATGATATATTAATTCCCACATGTAGAAGTTAATAAAATAACATGTCAATGAATATGTGACTTTATGTCTAAAGTTATGGTAAAGACTCTGTTTCTAGCCGGTTTTGATCAAACGGGTTTGGTCAAAAACTAAGATTCTTAGTCCAGCCGTTTTGACTGATGACCCGTCGCGCGGACTCGGGTCGGGGATTTGTCTTCAAGTAAGGTTTTATTTAATTATTGAATTAGCCTTAGTAGATATGAGGCGATATGATATTTGAATATGATTTATTTGCAATTAGTCACATGATAGGATGTTTTCCCGTGACTGTTTGATTATATGGTCGGTGTCGTGTTGACTAAGTACCCATAGAGAATTAGGAATATATGGCGTCTTGACCATTCTAATTCTAAATGAGTAGCTTGGACCATGACATAGATAGGCAAGTACTGTCTTTAACGAGTATATGTTCACCTGATGATAGCTTTTGTGGCTCGGCTTGGTGGGTTTATATCCAAGTCGGGGCATGGCTGCCTAGTTCCACTTTGGAAATGGAGCCAGCTTAAGTACTAGCCATCTCTGCTTAGGGGGTCGCCTAGTAGAGTTTCTCATAGACGGTTATGTCATGGGACGGGGAACGGAAGAGCTGTTGTCGCTAGGTCTGATCAGTCTAGGACTAGGATGTTTTCCTACCTTGTGGTATAGCCTCGAGTTACAGAAGTAGACTATCGCCGTACTAAGAACTTATGCCTGTTTATAGAAGTATCAGTCTTTCATGTTTGTATGATTCTATGAGTTTTAGAAGGTGAGATGCAAGCTGGCTAAGATTGATAGAGTTTGGATTACTGGTTGTTAACTGATTCACATGATTACGTGTTGATTAGGGTTTGAGTGTATCATGGCCATGTTAATGGTAACCTCTGAGCTAGCATACCAGCTTCCCTACCTCGTGTTATAGTTTATTATCGGATTCACATGATAGCTTTCATATGCTAGGTTATATGTTAGTTAATTGTTTCATAACATGAAAAGCATATCCTATATGTTAAGGTTTTGTATTTTCCATATACATTGCTTTTATGTTATTCATGTTTTATTAAACTCGACATTTCGTGGCTGGGAGAACTCGGAGTTACTCACCACTGACTGTGGCTTCCGTGTTTATATTTAATGCGGTCGAACAGGTGGTGAATGCATACATTGGGTACATTGACGAGCTAGCGAGCGAAGTATTACCTTGGACCTATATTCGGTTCTTAGATTGTATATTATTATACACTCTTTTATTTCTGTATTTATACGGGAGATATGTCTCCCGTCTTGGATAGTTCTTATGTATAAT
>JAIUZE010015173.1:0-18685 GCA_022085475.1 Heliosperma pusillum | reverse complement strand
TATGTGAATGAGTATATATAGTAGAAGAATTATAGTAGATCTAAAACCATAGTATAATATTTAATAAAGATACTTATCTTTCCATAAAATAATATTTGCTTATCTTTTAGAAATATCTTTATCTCAAAATATTATTTGGTTTATCTTATAGAAATATATTTATCTTGATATATCAAAATATTGTTGTAAAGATATAGTAGAATCCTAGATTAGGTAAACTAAGGAAACAACCTATGGAGGCCGGATTCCTATAGCTCACGAAACCCTAGGAGCACGAATCCCTAGGTGGCACAAACTAGGTTTCACGAAACCCTAGATGGCTCAACCACTAGGTGGGCGAATTAGGTTAACAACAAATTGAGATAGAATATATTAGAAACCCTAGGTAGCATGACAACCCATAAGTTGTATTACTAACCAATAGAATCTCATAAATATATTCTCTATTATAAATTAATTGATAACATATAAAATAAAACTCTTTCACTTTGAAAACATTCAAACATTTTATTCCAAAATCTGCATTCATATTTATCATCCAAAAATCATAGGGATAAAGCTAGAACTTTGAAACATAAAATCTCTCGAATGGAATAGTTACCGAATGGCGACCGATACTATCTAATCTGCACAAAGATCTTCAGTATACGGATCATCTCTTCATCTTGATCACAAAGACCCTCCATCTCGAGTCTTGTGTAGATTTATGTAGATCTTGTTTGAAGCGATTTTCCTTAAAGTTATGCCTGGTTAGCTATAACTTCCATGTTTACTTCCAAAGTTATTCCTGAAGTTGTTATAACTTTGTCTCACAAACTTTATCAAAGTTATGTCTAACTTTGATCTTTCTTCTCATAATTGTTGCTAGCTATAATAAGACTAAAGCACACAATTACACGTATATGATATATCTAGTAAAACATATTATTACGTAAATACATGTCATTATCAAAACTATCAAATTGGTCCAACAGAGAGAATTTGAAATTAACAATCTAAATTCAAAAATTGGGAAGATGGAATTTGGAAATTAGAGTACGAAAATTGAGCAATTCACGCCAAATTGGAAAGAAAGGGACGAAAAACGGGTAACAAACTAAAGTTGTAGTCAGAAGGAGAAAATAAAAAGAAAAAAATGGGTTTGGGAGGGATTGAACCCATGACCTCCAGTCTAAATAATACTAGTGTTTCGCGCTGCGCCACTTCCCATTTCTGCTTCATATCAATCGGATACTGCACTTATAATGTGTTTAGTGGTTTTTGAAAAAATAGAATAATTCCCTCACCCAAGGGTGCGCACGTGCGGTGCTGTGCGCACCCCTGGGTCCGCCAATGCAAGTATCATTACATATATAAAAGAACGGTTTTTCTAACGTGTGCCCTTATGGCACAATATGTTAATAAGCCGAATATGGAAAGATTTCTAAAATATTTTCATCAAAAATCTAAGTATAAATTCACTTTTACCATAATTAAGGAGAATATCTTTTGAATATTTCCATAATTAGCTTATTAACATGTGCCCTTAGGGCACACGTTAGAAAACCGATAAAAGAAACATGTAAATTAGCCTATGTAGCGCAATGTGGAAATAGAATGGGAGCATTCCAGCCCTCTCATTCAATCTCAGGATTTTAGTTTTCATTCAGCCAATAAGCTCTAAATTATTTCCATCACATTAATTTCTGCTCATTAATTCTCATTGTTTTGGGCAAAATTGTCCATCCAACATTTTACATAATTTAAACAATCAGTACAAATGTAAGGGGTAATATAGTCCATTGCTTAATCAAAAGTCCCAAGAACAGGAAGACAAATAATCAACAACGAAATCGAGGCATGGAGCAAAGCATGATCTCGTGCGTTCATCCCTCCTCCCTCATCAACTATTAATGGAGCAAAGCACAGTAATCGAGGCACTTTTATCATTCTTCAATGTGGCGTTTTATTTGCCCATCTCCCTTCATCTTTCCATCTTTTCCTAAGCTTTGCTATTTACCAATTTGTCAATCGGATTCTATAAATTCCAACTGAAAGCTAAGGGTACCAAGTAGGCAAGTATTGATTTTTTTTAGATCACTCGATGAATATGTGACTCGATGCTCTACTGCGGCTCACTTCAGTTAGGTAAATATATACTATTTAATTCCCTTGCAATTTTAGGATTTCATTATTAGCGATTAATTTCTTTGGTAATTATTGTTTCCCAATTTGTACTCTCTCTAATTTGTTTGCTAATTTTTGTTTGATTATAACCTGAGCATAACATTTACGGAGTACTACTTTGTAATTCTGCTACGGAGTATAACATTTACTTTGTAATTCTTCGTTTCGATAATTAATTGTATACTTTATTCATTTATAATTGATTTCTCTAATTTCACTAAGGCGAGTAGGTGTTTCCTGTTAGTATCTTCACAAAGGTAGAAATAACTTCATCATAAGACCCACCCTAGGATCACTCGGAGAGCATAAATAAAGACGGTCTCACAAAGCTTCATCCCCATTCTTTTAACTAAATAAACCAGGATCGTTAACCATGCTATCAACATCCGTCAAGTACAAACACCCTTGCAGAATTAAGGATTGAAGAGTATTAAAGGGTTTTTAACATCACAGTGAAACATCCAACCCTCATGATTAGTGGCCACCAAATGCTTTTTACTGCAACCAACGTATTTCTGAAGTAACTCCATTACAGGAACTGAACATTTAAACTCTTTATGTTTTGTTGTTTACTACTAATTGGACTCTTTTATGAGATATTGCTGATTTCAAAGGAAGGCACACATGAATTCACAAGGTATTAAGTAATAAAAGAAGATGAGAATGATCATGGTTTAATAACGCCACTACTTGATGATTTGGTCACACTCTCTATTATATTCTTCTTTCTGGTGTTATTATTGTGGATTGAGGGATTTGGGACTTTGGGATTGAAGAAGCGTTTTTGGAGGCAAAAGGTTACCATTTTCATCCAAACATAAGATATTTCCGGTGATTTATGCAAGGATTGGAGTGAAATGCTGGGAGATAATTTTAGGTAGTTCGGCTGTCAGCTGTGCCGTCTTGGCGAGATGGTTTCATAGTGTAAGATTCAAGAAAGTTCTGATATCTTAATGTAAGTTTGTCTGAGCCCTCGGAGGTATAGTGTAGCTGGCGGTGCATTTCACATACTCTGTTGGTTTGGAATTAAAATGATGAGTGCTGATAGTGTAGTGTCTTAGTTATTTTACTAATATTTGTAGTCTAGCTTTGTCTTGACATAATTAAGCTATAGTGTTGCATCATTGATGGTATGACAATCCGGAATCGTTTTACTCCATCATTTTTAATCAATGCTACTCTTTTATTTTGATTCTTATTGATTCATAGGTGTAATTTATGATTTTCGAGTTGCAGATTCTCAAATACATAGTTTTTGTACGGCTTCTAATGCCACGTGATTTTGTTTTACAGAGGAATAAAATGAGACGAATCAAATGTTAGCCGTTGGTTATCCTATAGTGGTCTTGCAGTTAGAGTTATGAGATTGCTCCCTTATTGAATTATACAAGCTACATTTAATCCCCTAATTTTATCCTTCCTTTTATTTGTTTTTTTATCATGTCACTTTAAACACATCAGGAACAATATTTTTGTAATTTTAGGGGTTAAACACATCCGCAACAATACAAAAAATTTAAAGATACGGTCTCTCAATAATTATTAGAGATTTGTCTAACATTTATTTTACAAGTTTATTAAATAAATTCTATTTAAAAGAAATTTGAAAACAATCTTATGAATTTGCAAGGGTGTTACACTTTGAGACGGTCTCACCCACACCCACCACTGACGGGGCTATTGCGGCCTTAACTCGAGCTCAGAATCATAATGCATGATAATATTAATCCACTTAAGGTCGATTGACTAGTTCATGGTCACATGGTTTAAAATTTGTTAAGCTAATCTGGCATACGTCTTTCGCTTGAACCATTGTTTTAAATAGTATTCTAAGTTTTATTACAAAGTAGCTACCTTTAGAGTAAGTTTGAGTTTTACAATTTTAATTAACTCTTTATTGAATAGACTTGATGAATATAACTATAATCACTAATATGAGTATTAAAAATAACAAGTATACCGACAAATGTAGCAAATGTAACAATATTAGCGACATGATTACTAAATAAAATATAATTAATAGCGGGGTAGTAAAAATATTATATTACCAGCGGTAGTCATGAAAGTGTTAGGTTTATCAGTAAGTGTAATGAAAGTAACAATATTAATTGGTGGTTCAGTGAACAAAAAAAAATAGTAAAGGGAGCAATGTATGTGTCTCATAATCAGGTCTTAAGCATATATTAACTTTATTTTAAATTTTATCCTAAACGATAAATCTGTAAAAGATAAAGTGATAAGCGTACATATGCCGAACGAGAGAGGGGCATCAAAAGTATGTATCGATGTATGAAATATATATTTATAATAAATAATAATTAGATAAAGCTTATCACATCTATTTCACAAATTTGCCAGATAAATATAATTTGTAAAAATTAATTACAACCCCGTGATTTTTCACGGGTCTTACACTAGTTTATATAAGTATAAGACAATACGGTAGTATTTAGTATCGAATGCGGACTTGTTAAGGGTTTTTCTACAAGGTACTCTCGGGTTTTTTCGATTTCTATGTGGTACTCTTTGTTTTTTTCGAAATTTACATGCTACCTCTAAACTTAATGAAAACCTCTCAAAATACCCAAAATACACTAATCCATTTCTTTTAAACGTCAATATTATGCATTTTTTGTTGATTTTTTGACAATACTTTGTCATAACATTAACTTAAATATGGTTTTCTCAATCATCAACATAGTTTCTTTATAAAATTTTACTGTTTAAAAACTCAATTTTTTATAGTTGGGGTATCTTATGCACTATATACTAAGTTTAGGAGTACTATGTAGATTTCAAAAAAATGAGGGGATACCACATAGAATTCGAAAAAACACAGGGATATCACGTAGAAAAACCCTATTTTTATTTATTTTAAAATTCACTTAGTTTTCTTTTTTGGTGTAGTTTTTCGTTGTACACATTTTACTAATCAGAGTACGTTTTTGACTATATTACCCTTTTCACTTCACCAAACCAAATGTATTACAAGGACAAAAAAAAAATTCAACTGTAAAACAACACCACGTAAACCACCTCCTACAACCATCACCTCCATCAGGCCAACATTCCCCCTACCACGACCAGATGCTAGGTACCAATGCACATGCCCGCTTAACTCCTCCCCATCGAGACCTTCATTCACAACCGTCGCTCGACTCCTCCCCACCCCTTAACCTAGCGCGACCTTAACTCTTCCCCACCCACTGACCCGCGCGACTCGGTCTCTTATGTAACACCCGCAAAATTAGCGATTGCATTATATTAGTATTTAATAATTTAGTTCGCTTTAATTTAGTCTTAAGTTAGGATTTCTATAGTTTGGGTAGAACACGTGTCTTTCCCGTCATTTCCGAGTCCGAAATCGATGTCTACACGAAATTCCAAGTGGGTAGTGCCTCAAACGACTATTGGGTCTCTATTTCTCATTTCCACTAAAACATGAACCAATACTCATCACCTTACCTCTTATTTTTCAGCAAACTTACCCTCCTTCATCTTTCTCATCTCTCTCCAAAAATCCTAAAACCACCATTTTTACACCGACCGGCTGGGAGTACTCTGTATTTTGGTTGGTTTTTGATTTGTTCCTCAAGTTTCAGCCGGCCGACCGGCTGAGGGTCCCTGTATATTGGTTTGAAAGTTTAGAGTTTCACCTTTGTCCCCCAGCCAGCCGGCCGGCCGCTGGTTGCCTGACCGGCTGGGGACCCCCTGTATGTTGTTTTCTTCTCTTCTTCACATGACTTCCTATGAGACGGTTCTTACGGTTAGTTTACGTTATAACCTTCTGAAATGACCTTGAATATTTATATAAGGACTAAATTGTATCTCACATGATTTATTCACATGCATAGTGACGATTTTGGATGTTTAACTCGTTTAAGTCATTTATGCCATGAGTAGTCGTTTGAGTCTTGGTTGTTGGATAATATTGAACTCTCGTTTCCCGTTTGTCCCCTATACTCGTTAGACTTTATGTCGGAGCGATAGAGGTACATCCTTGGATATGTTACTGGGGATATGACAACCTTCTTGGGAGGCGAACGCATAGCGTTGATCGACCCGGCCATCAAATGTTGTATACTTGCGAGGTGGTGTCTTTGCATGTAGCGTACTTGCTTGACATTTGCTTGATTGTCATCTCCGTTGGCCCCCCTGCCGGAGTATGAGTACTTGTAATTGTGACAACCTTTCTTGTTGGTCGCCCTGCCAAGATTGGTATACTTATTCTCTGTCCGCCTCTACCGTTGGCCGCCCTTCTGGATTTGGGGTACTCGGCTTCTATGTTGTTGACCGTGTAGGTTTCTTAAACTCAATATTAGACATTTCTAATATCATATTATTAATAGTTTACTCTTAAACTATGTAGATCTTATGCATGCATAACAAAATAACACAAAGATAAGAAGAAACATTTTTCCTTACATTGATAATGAAAAAATGGGCACAATATTTGAACTCCTTTCAAATATTGTTCTTGAGCTATGAATATGAGGATGATCTTCCTAGTTTCAAATTAGAAACTCTCCTATAAGTTGCACCCAAGACAAGCCCCTTTATCTCTTCTAAATACTACACTAGTATAAAGAAGAAGCCCTTAAATAAAATTAATACCACTATTACTACTCTTAGTAATCTTGTATTAATATATGAATTAGAGTTTATGTGTTAAACTTTCTCTAGTTTTATCTTAGTGTGAGAAGTGAATTTTATGAGAGATAAGTGTATGTTCTTCATATGTTAGATCAAAATGGTAAAATAAGAGGAACAAGTCCTCTTATGCATGCTTGATGACCGGCCAAGCATTAGGTAGTGTGACTACCTTTTGCTTTTTGTTCTTTACAAGATATTAGGTAGGTATCTAGGCTTGATAGGTTATGATTATGTTTTAATTCTTAATTAGAACAATAATCAACACCTAAAAACTACCCTATCTACCCCAAAACCGGTTTTCACATATAAAAAGGAGTCCATTTTATTTTTTTAATTTGTCATTTGTCACATATGTGACATGTGACATGTAACATGTAATCTTTGCTTATAAATGTGCATTTAACCAATTTAAATACAATTTCATAACAAATAAATTAGACTTAACATTTTAAGTCACATTTTATAATTACATGTAAATAAAGTGGGTCATCTCATATTTGGTTAATATAATCTACAACAATTTGTAATTATAATCAACCAATTTTGCTTATCTCAAATGTTTCATAAACATAATGCTTTCTTAGTAATATAACGATTAAATTACTAAAATGAATCTTATTTAATCATATTACAATAAGATATAATTCTCACTTTAATCTTGTTCAAATTAAGGGATTAATTAATCTGTATCGGTATACAATTAATTAATTTACATGATTAGGGGATTGTCCTTTAGGTGTGACATCAAGGGATCAACTGATCACCACCGTCATACAACAGTAACCTCAAACTCAATTGAGCCAATCGTTACCGATTTATGTTGACCAGTTGACTATAATATTCATCATCCCTTTGTATTCTTATTATTGAGATTTAATTATGTGATCGCACTATTGTTGAGGACATTCACTCCAACAGACCGAGTGTTGGATGTGTCCATGCCTAGCCACATGTCGAATCGAGTACACGCCTTGTCCTGAGAGTCTGGTCAAATTTAGACTAGGACCGTACTATTATAGTAGTCCTACCGGGAGGATTAGAGTCTAGAGTCGTCTTGTCATGCTATGTGCAGATGCTATATGTGCAGATGCTAGTGCGTTTCACTTACCGTGAGAATGCGTTTACATAATGATGATGATTGGTTGAATGTGAAATGAATGTTTAAATGCCTTGTAGTTCTTGTGGCGATATCGTTGCCAAGGTGAGTCTTCCCTAAGTCTTGGTTATTTGGTAATTGTTAATATATGATTATGATATTTTTTATACATGATGATGATGATGTTCATATTCGATGATGATGATGATGATATATATTTGTATGCTTTTGGTTATGTACGTTTTAATGTGATATGGCTGGGAAAACCCCGAAATACTTAATTAAAAGTCACGAAATTTTACATACAATATGTAAGACATGCATGTGAGATCATATTAAAATTTCATGGCCAGAATCAACATGCAACTAGTTAGTTAACTTTTAACATCAAATATGCATATTAACTCGGTTTAAAAGCCAAAAATCAAAATAAATAATTAATCCCTAAAATCACGAAATTTGACCACAAACATTTTGAAGTCAGTAGGTATACATGCACCAAAATGTTTTGTCAGAATCATATTTTAACTCAAATTTTATGATTTATTAGTTATCTTATAACTTTGATAAAAATTGTCCAAAATGAACATGCATGCTGCAAGCTAGCTCTGATACCACATGAAAGTCCATAGATCTTAATTAGACTCTTCTAATTAGTTACTAAATTACTTGTTAATTTAGTATTTAATGATCTATGTAACATGCATGCAAATATAAAGACATTTATATATAAGAAGAAATTTTCTCATATTGATATGGTAATGATATGGGCACAACAAGAACTCCTTCTTGTTGTTCTTGAGCTATTATATAGATGATCCTCCAAAAATCTCCAAACTAGAAGATCTCCTTTAAATTGCACCCAAGACTAACCCAAATAAACTAAACTTATTATTAACTAGATAATAAGAAAAGTTACACTAATATTAAAATATACTACTACTATAGTAATACTTGGTGAATATTAGTGTATGAGATTTTTAGAAAGATGAGAGGATTTTAGTGAGATAAAGCAAAATAAGCAAGAATGAACAATACAAAATGAACAACCATATTGCCCTTATATAGGCAATATGGCCGGTCAAGATAAGCCTCACAAGGGACTTATTTTGCTTATTTTAATTCACATGCAAAGTGGTAAAGTGTAGTGTTGAGTGAAATGATTTTAGGCTTACTATTTATGTCATAATCACATGTAACTTGTGAGCATGAACAAGAGCAACCATCATCACTTCACCACTACTACTTGACCGGTCCTAGTGGCCTTATATGGTCCATTTTGATTCTTGATATTTGTCCCACAAATACTTATTAATCATATGCTTAATCAATATATATATATATATATATGTATAAAAGAGGCTTTTTTCGAGGCACGTGAGTGGCTCCACCTTTATAAGAACTTTTAAAATAAAAATTAAATGCATACATATACTTTCCAAGTTATGGTTGAACTCTTAGATTTTGATTATATTTTTTAAATTAATTATTTTCCTAATAATATTATCAACTTTTCAACATTAAATTCATACATATACTTTCCAAGTTATGGTTGAACTCTTAGATTGTGTTTATATATTTCAAATTAATTATTTTCCTAATAATATTATCAACTTTTCAACTTTTTGGAAACTTTATAAATAAAAATTAAATTCATAACTATTGTTTGTCCCACATTGGAAAATAATGTAGATGTGGTAAAAATATTACATATAAATAGTAGAATTGTCTCACATCAAAAAAATAAAAAGTGGGTAATCCTATGATTATAAATAGGAGTCATCCTTAAACCTTATGTATCAACCCAAAATTTTTGAATCTCTTAGTTATTGTCTTAGAGATCTCTTAAAAGTTTGTAGATGTGATCAATATACTATGTATAAATAGTAAAATTGTCCCACATCATAAAATTAACATAAGGTGGGTGATCCTATTATTAAATATAGGAATCATTCTTGGACCTTATATCACAAACTAAAATCTTTTAAGTCTCTTAAGTATTGTCGTAGAGATTTCTTAAAAGATTGTGTATTATTATCTTCACAATTGTTAAATTTACATCATTAAAAATTAATATTAAAAGGTATTATTAAAAAATTTAAGTATTGTAAAAAAATTATGAAGATAATATAATTAGATTCGCGGTGAAAAAAAACCCTGCAAAGTATAGAAACTCATATTATTTGCACATAATTGGTGTAATTTTTAATATATTATTTGTCCTACATTGAAAAATAATGTAGGTGTGGTGAATATATTACCTATAAATAGTAAAATTGTCTCACGTCAGAAAATTGTCATAAGGTGGGTGATCTTATGATTACAAATAGGAATCATATTGTTACTAAAGTTTCAACCCAAAATCTTTTGAGCCTCTTACATATTCTCTTACAAAACTCTTAAAATTTGTATTATAATTTTCACTATAGTGAAATTTACATCATTAAAAATTAATTTATAAAAGTATCATAAATAATAATTTTGATGGTAAATAATTTAATGTGTTATTTATCCCACATTGAAAAAAACAATGTAGGTATGGTGACTCTTGAATATATACTACGTATAAATATTAAAATTTGTCCCACATTAAAAAATTATCATAAGGTGAAGTGATCATAAATATGATCATCGGCTTTTAAACTAATTTTTTATATTGTTATGTTAATAAATGACTTTAAAAATTTAATAAATGACATTTAAAATATTTTTTTATTATTCTAATATTAATATAACAATTTAGTAACAGTTAAGAAATAAATATTATATGAAAAAAGATGGTGTACTACTTAGTTTGTTATTAGTCCCACATTGAAGAATAATGTATTTGTGGTGAATATATTACCTATAAATTGTAAATTGTCCCACATTGAAACATTATTATAATATAGGGTGATCCTATGATTATAAATATGAGTCATCCTTAAACTTAGGTATAAACCCACAATTTTTTAAGTCTCTTAATTATTGTTATTGAGAGCTCCAAATGGAATTATAATAGTCACAAATAGTTAAATTTACATTATTAAAAATTAATTTAGAAAATTATCATAAATAATAATTTTGATGATAAACTACTTAATGTGTTATTAGTACCACATTGAAAAATAATGTCTTTTTAGAAAATATATATACTAAGTATGATTAAAAATAGGAGTTATTTTAGTCTCTTAAGTATTAGTTTAATGAACCTTTAAAATTTTGTATTATTAACTCCACAATAGTGAAATTTACATCATCAAACTTAATTTAGAAAATTTAGGAAAGTATTATATAAGTAATAATTTTGATGGTGTACTACTTAATAAGTTATTTGTCCCACATTGAAATATAATATAAGTGTGGTAAATATATTACGTATAAATAATATATTGTCCCACATCGGAAAATTATCATAAGCTGGGTGATCTTATAATTATAAATAAGATTCATCCTTGGAACTTAGATATCAACCCAAAATCTTTAGAGTCTCTTAAATTGTCTTAGAGAGCTCTTAAAAATATGTATCTACATTAGTGAAACTTACATCATCAAAAATTAATTTAGGAAAATATCATTAAATAATATATAAAGTGAAAAATATTTTATTTATCAATATACATTTCTTATATTATATTCAAGTGGTGTTTATAATTTTTATATAAAAATTTTGTACATTCATTTCACAAAAAAATATTGGGAAAATGTGTATCTTTCAACTTTGATATTCACCCAAAATCTTTTGAGTCTCTCAAGTATTATCTTACAGAGATCTTAAAAGTTTGTATTATTATCTCCACCTTAATGAAATTTACATCATCAAAATTTATTTAGGAAAGTATCATATATAATAATTTTAATGGTAACTACTAAGTATGTTATTTGTCTCACATTGAAAAGTAATGTAAGTGTGGTGAATATATTATGTATAAATAGAAGAATTGTCACACATCGGAGAAATATCATAAGCTGGGATGATCACGCGAGTATAAATAAGAGTCGTCCTTGAAACTTAGAGATGAACCCAAAGTCATTTGAATCTCTCAAATACTCCCTTCGTCCCGGTCATTTGTTTGCCTTTTTTTAAGAGTATTTTAATCAAAGACAAACAAATAATTAAGACAGAGAGAGTATTGTTTTAGAGAGCTCTTAAAATTTTGTATTAATTATGAAAATAATATAATTAGATTCGTGGTAAAAAAAAATGCTATCATTACAGTATAGAATTTCATATTATTTGCATATACTTTGTGCAATTTTTAGTATGTTATATATCTCACATTGAAAAATAATGTATGTGTGTTGAATATACTAATAACTATAAATAGTAGAATTGCCTCATATCGAACAATTAGCATAAGGTGAGGTGATCAACCCAAAATCTTTTGAGGTTCTTAAACATTATCTTAGAAAAATTAATTCTTAGTTACTTTGGATAATTTTTCGAGTCATAATATAGATCAAATATAACTTGAGTCCCGACAAGGTTGGTAACATATGTTTAAAATAAAAGTTGAATCAATATATCAATATTATTTTTTTAAAAATTACGGAGTATATTTTATTATAGTCTTAAAACTTCAAAAGTTTATTTTTATAAGTTAACTGTTATAGGAAAATTACGAAAATGACATTAACGTAGACCCGTGCATCACACGGGCATGACATCTAGTTATCTTGTATAATTAAGTGTTAATTTGATCATATAACAATTATATGATACAAATAAATAAATAATATGTACTTAATATTTTAAGTAATATTTTACCATTATATCAATATATAATGGGTCCCACAATGCTTAGTTAATTTATTTTACAACTCCTTATAAATATAATTTACTAATTAGCTCTACCTCAAAACATATGTAAAACCTCAACTAATTTAGTAAATTAATGATTAATTACTAAACTAGATATTATTTAATCATATTAAAATAAGATATAAATTTATTAGTCAATTATCGCATAATTGAAAAATAAGCTCAATCGAATTTGAGTTCCTAACTCAATTTCTAACTATTAACTCTCGTATATATATCAAATATATGTAATGGACTAATCAACTGTATCATATACAATTAATTAGTTGCTATTTGGGTTTCATCCTATAGGTGTGACCGAAAGGGATCAGTTGATCACCGCCGTCATACGACAATAACGTCAAACTCTAGTCAGCCAACCGTTATTGATTTACGTTAATCAACTGACTAATCAAATACTCCTTCCCACCCAAACCAAACTACCCAGTTCACTTTTCACGGTCTACGAGACGACACTTTGACTACGTTTTTCTTCATTTATATATTACTTTTTTGCATCGAAATAATATTTTTCCGAAACCTTTTTTTATAATACATATAAATATTTCAATTTTACATACAAATTTAAAAAATTTGACTACATATAATTAAGGTCAATATTTATCAAGTTTGACTTGAAATAGTGTAGGGGTAGTTTGGTTTGGATGAGAGGGAGTATATATAGTCAATAAATATCCCAATTATATTCCTTAATGAGATTTATTATGTGGCGCACTACTGTGGAGGACACATACTCCAACAATAATCTCCCACTTGTCTGACACAAGTGTGCGTCACCAATTCTCTTGTCTCTTTATCACATCTCCCACTCAACGCAAGTTGTCTTTCAGGTCGCACTTGAGATTGATTATATCTAGAGTGGTTTTCTCGATAGGGAGAGTAACTGTCTGACCGAAAAATCTACCATAGATCTATTTCCGAGCGTGGCCACGGATTTACAGCAACTACTCCTCGAGTGGCCTGAAGATGTTTGTACCCAACGTGGGTGGACAATTCCCGTTGACTCATCTACTCTATATGATGCAGATCACCATGACCCGGAAGATGTCAATCGGCCTCCTTTCACGGCACGACCTAGAACATCAACCAAAACCAATCGGAAACTGCACCGACTCAGATAGACGGTCGCCAGTCAAAAGAATCGACTCATAGGAATAAGATAAAAGACCCTGCCACGACCAGGCATCAAATAATTGATTTAAGGGTCTCTACAAAGGTTACTGTCCGACAGAGTGTCATACAGTCTGTCTATGTAATCGACCAATCATCTACATGACCCCATGGTGCTGAACCAACCATCGATCGACATACAATCTAGTCACTTCGAGACGTCACCTCATTGAGTGACTAGGGACAAAATACTAAGTTCGTCCTATTCACTTGAATAGGGTCCAACATTATCTTACAATCTATTTGGATAAACAAAGTGTGACAACCCTCGCGAATGCGGAAATAAAACATACAAGCATGTGATTTAATTAGCGGAAAATACGGTATTTTAAAAACCTTTTTACATGCCAATAGAAAATACGAGGAGTGTCAAATATTACAAACTAAAGTACGAAATATACTACAACAAGAGACGTAGTTTCTCCAAATGTTATCAAAGTAAAAGTGATTAGCAAACAAGCTAAATAACATCTAGAGATGTTTCATCCAGGGACAACGCCCACTAGCTCACACCCGAACCCAAAATACCAAGCAAAATGCCATTCAAGCAAGCAACATGTTCATCCATGAAAAACATGAACGCCACAGTCAGCGGGGAGTAACTCCGGGTTCTCCCAGCCATATCACATTAAACGTACATAAAAGGAAATACAAAAGTAGAAGCATGCATATATAGATATACATGTGAAATACGATAAGGATAGATAGGCAATTCAATATATAATGATAAGAGCATATGAAGTACAAGTCCAAATCCATCATGTTATACAAAGACTCGGGGAAGACACTCTTAGGCGACCGAATAAGCTCACTAGGGCTTGCATCTCACCGTTAGCGGTATAAGTTTGATAAGATTGAGACTCGACAAACAAACCATGCCAAGTCATCCAATGATCACGAATAATCAATCATATAATCATCCAAACAAACGTACAATACATTGACGACCTCTCTCGCGGTAAATGAAACGCACTAGCACCATGTACATGGCAAGTATGATTAAAAGGCATCCACGAGATAAACATTTCCCTGAACGCATACACGATTCAATTCATTTCGTATATGTGGACTAATTTCCTCCTGGTAGAACGACGATAATAATACGGTCCTAGTCTAAATCTGGCCAGACTCCCGTAATCACATTTTCCGGTTCGACATGCGATAAACATTTCGCATCCAAGACTCGGTCAATCAAAGACGCCGAGTACCCCAAATTCGTTCGATATAATTCACGAAAGAGGCGGAAAAGAGCTCAAGCCTTATAACAAGCGGTACGCTACATGCAAATAACACCACCTCACAAGTACACAACATTTGACGGCCGGGTCGATCAACGCAATGCGTTCGCCTCTCAACAACGTCGTCGTATGCCCAGTAACACATGCAATTAAGCAGTAAGGATACATCCCCGTTCCGACATTCCAGCCTTACGAACGTGGAGGTAGCCAAGGGAATGAGAGTACAAAGCACATAGGAAATTAGTGCTCAAACCGTAACTTGTGTAAAAACCGACTCAAAGTGGGACATACCAAAAACCGTCACAAAAACATGAGAATAGGGAATTATATAAGTTTAACTATGATAAAAATGAGTCAATACATGATACATAAGCATTAGAACAAGTTTATGAAGCACAATAAATAAGAAACATAGATCCCCTATCCAAAACAACGTTGTTTGGAAACCAACTAAAACAAGGGTCCACTTCAAACGGTTATAACTAGAGTTCTAGACATGAAAATGCAGAAATTCTAAAAGGAGGTGATAGCTTATCCTTATACGGTTCCAACGGGATATCACAAACCCAAAACAAGCAAGTAACGAAGGCGATATAATCATTTTACGAAAAGGGGTCAGTGCAGGAAAACTGCAGTCGACTTTGGGAAACTGGCAGCGAGTAACGCTGCCAGCGCCGGACAACGCTGCCAGCGTCCCACGACGCTGCTAGCGTCCCACGACGCTGCTAGCGTCCCACGACGCTGCCAGCGTCCTTCGCTGGACTCAAGCACGATCAAATCCCAACATGTTATCAACAACAAAAATCCTCATTCACCATCACAAACCATCAATTCTCATATCAATTAACAACTAACAACAACCATCATTAACAACACGATTCCTATGATTACTAATCTTATTCTAAATACGATTACTAACATAGAAAACACATAAAACACGTAAATGATATCGAGTAACCCTTCACCGTTACCTTTTCGCGTCTTCAAACGATTTCTAAGCTTTCCTAGTCTCCACCTACAATTAGATAATAAAAGATGAATATAATTCACCTTTGAGAAAGACGGATAAATTGAAAAGCGAGAAAGACGGTAATTTTATTACCAATACGGATAGAGGAAGATGAGAGGGGAAGAATAAGACGAACTTACGTGAATTTGAGCGAGAAATGAAAGAGTTATGACGATTATAAGACGGATCAAAATGGAAGCTAAGCTTTTGGGGTTTTCTTAGTGAGGAAGAAAGAGATGTTGAGTTGTGAGGGAGTTAGGGTTTATGAGGGAGTATGAGTGGAGTAAGTGGAAAAAGTCAAGAAAAGTCAAAGACGTCTTAAGACGTGATTCACTTGAATTCTCGCGAAAAATCCAAAGACGAACTCGGAAATTCCAAATTAGACACGGGAAATTTAATTCTAAACTAAAACTAAATTTCGCTGAAAAGTATCCGTAAAATATTTTTAATATATAAAAATAGGGTATATTTGTGGGTGTTACAATCACCCCACCTTTTAAAAAGTTTCGTCCTCGAAACTTGAGAATAGAAAATAAAAGTATCAAGGACAAGAATCGGTTTTCAAAATTAATACGAAAACTTTTATATGGGAAACATTTATGAAACGAGGTTAATCTCGAAAATGGTTTAAGGAAATTTTTCATAAGTGCGAAACTTTATTTACGGATCTCAAGAGTTCCCGTCGGGAACGCGTACTCTAATTATCTAAATCAAGGCAATGTCAAAATAGTAAAATCAAAAATCAAAACAAGCGTTAGTAAGTGCAGGACTAGTCAACAGACGTCTCCAATAATAAGTCCAAACATCCAACCAAACGCAAAATTCAAACATAAAAGCAAAAGAAATCCATTTTCTCCAAAAAGAGGGTACACAATCCATCTTTAGACTTCTTTGAAAAGTTAATTTAGAAATACAATATGAAAATTTGAAGGTTTTCTCAAAGATAAAATCAAAATAAGAACACATTACACGTATATAGAGCGACTCGAACATCAAGTTCACAAATCACGATAACAAAATATATACAAAACACGCAAAAAAAAAACAAATCGAACTCTTAGGGATAAGAAGATCACGATGAAGTCGGCAGGAAGATCTACAAGAATTCGACATCACTAACTCTACTAATAAACCAAATCCTCAAGAGAATGCAATTTACCCAATTTGCAACTCATCATTTTCAATCATCATAAATCCTACAAAAATGTTCCATAATCACGAGATTTCAAGCCAATAACCTAATTATTCAGATCCATTTAGTATCCACTAAAGTCCGTCGGCACGGTAGACTCCACAACTAACAATCCACATGAAAGATTTATTACGCACTCTAATCTTCTTAGTTTCATCAAAACTCTTACTAGAAACCACCAACAAAATATTTATCTAGGGAAACACGATCGCTAACAACCACAAAGTAAAGGAGACTTACCATGAAAATCCCTTGATTCAATTTACTTCAAACTCATTATCCTAAATTTACAATGAACTTTCTCATCCTCGAAAGTCAAAACACAATCAAAGCAACAAACATAATTATCTAAGATTCAACTAGCCTCATCCAAAGTCTCACGACAAGGGAAAATCCACAATCCATTATCGCTTATAATGATTCTTTAATACGTCATAACATCCTTAATTCAATCATTACTACGCTCGAAGCCTCAAATATAAATAGTCACATTAGCAAACTTTGGTGGTTACTAATCCTAAAGATAAATGGGTTCACCATTCTAACTCTATAATCCATAACAACTGAGGACTCACTATCCAAAGCCTGCAACGAACATTTCTCAATCTCAAACTATGATTCCTTTAGATTAAAAGAGAATTACTAATTCCAAACCACAAATGACCAATCACTTGGCAATCAGACAACCATTCAAATCATCTAGCTCATCTAAAACTCAAAATGAATAAATTTTCATTTATGACAATACTCCTCAAACTTTGGTTACCGGCTTAATTACCCTAAAGCAAAGTCTCTTTTAGAATCTGACAACGTCAAATAATGTCGTGTCTAGTAGTAACTTTTAGAGTCTTTCGTTCTACTTTTTACGGGTCATTAACTTTGTTTTATGTTAATTTTAGTTTTTGTAATAGTGTTAGTATTTAGTATTTTAAGTCAAATTTAAGAGTCAAATCCCGAAAGTCAATAAAAGTCAAACCCGAAACCCCGAGACCCAAAAACCCGGAACTTGAAGTGGGCTAACAATGAATCACCAAGGTTTGAAGACAAAGCCCAATGGGTCAATGGAAGTCAAGGCGGGGTCAATATCCATGGGGTCAACGAAAGTCAAGAAGGAAAGCAAAGAAGAAAATCTGGCAGCGTTCGACGCAGCCTGCGTCGTAGGACGCAGCCTGCGTCATCTCTCAGCACGAGTTTTTCTCATTTTCTCGTCTTGTCTTTTGGAAGCCCATATTTCAAGGCCCCTAGGTTTGCGGACCAAGGGTATAAAAGAAGATTTCTGAAGAGAGACAAAGGGAGAAGCATTCACCATACAACATCATATTTTCCTTAGCATTTCCCTCTTTTTGTTCTTCAAGTTTGG
>JAIUZE010015172.1:0-20269 GCA_022085475.1 Heliosperma pusillum | reverse complement strand
GAGTCTAGAAATATAAATTAGGATGTATTTAATTAAGAAACGAAGATTTTATGAAGGTTTTGCTCAAGAACGATGAAGAACAAATGATGAACGACGAAGAACACGAAGAACGATCAAATAAAGTGATGTTTTGATCTTAATTTGATTTGTTGTAAAATGAAAAGTTGTTGGTGAGTAATGATGGTAGGATGAGCCGTGTAAATATAGACAAATAAAGATGTCGGGTTTTGAAATTGTGGTTACGTAATTGACTCGCGTTTAATAATTATTTTACGGTAAACGATTAAATATAATTAACGATAAAGTTAATTACACTAAATACCAAGATATTATGTTATTGTAATGAAAAATAATGAAAATATCTAGGTCTATTAGAGGCGTTGGAGGAGCCGTGTGGCTTTGTGAGACACGGGTCAGTTTTTTAAACGATTTGCGTAATTTTCGTTAACTGATCGATAAAGTGAATAAATATCTAGATATTTTGATTAGTTTAATCAAAATAATTAAAATATCTAATTGTGAGTGGAAAACGATGACATGGGCGCGTGACTCATGCCAAAGTCGAGTTTCGATTTTGTTGCGCGTTTTACGATGAGTCGGGAATAGTTAAATGACGTTCGGTTAAAACCGTAAACGTTATTCTTAAATTCCGAATAAATTCAAAATAATTATATTAAATTATGATAAATCTTAATAAATCTAAATAAAAATAAATCAAAAATATTATTTTTTTAAATAAAATTTCGGTCTTCGAACTTATGAGGCGAGTCGGGAAAAGTCAACGGAAGTCAAAGTTGACTGAAAAGTCGAGAAAAGTCGAAGATGACTTAAAAGTCAAGAAAAGTTTAGGACGACTTAAAAGTCAAGAAAAAGTCAATGACGACTTTAAAAAGTCAAGGAAAAGTCAAAGACGACTTAAACGTCAAGAAAAGTCAAAGATGACTAAAAACGGTCTTTTCATGGAATCCCTCAAAAATTCCAAATACGAACGCGGAATTTCAAAATAAGACTCGGAACAAAAATTCCTATTTTAAAAACTTAAGTTCTACTGAAAAGTGTTAGTAAATATTTTTACTAGAAAAATTGGTATTTTTCGGGTTGTTACAGATAAGGTTACATTAGGTATCACCGATTGGGAGAGTTTAGCTCTTGCCTTCTAGCAAAAGTACTTTCCCCCAGAAAAGACCGCTTTGTTGAGAAGTCAAATCACTAGTTTCCGACAAGGGGATGATGAGAGCCTATATAAAGCTTGGGAGAGGTACAAGGATTTTCAAAGAGAGTGTCCTCATCATGGGTTAGATTCATGGCTCCTCGCCATCACATTCTATAATGGGTGTTATATAGAGTCCCGTCGTATCCTGGATTCTGCTAACAATGGAAGATTTGATCAAATCAATGTTGAAAATGCCCACACTACCATTGAATCCATGGCAATTCACGATTCTTAATATAGAAATTCCTGCTCCATACCATCGAAATCTAAGCAAGAGGACCCCACTTTGACACTTTTACAAGCTCAAGTAGCCCTTCTCACACAAAAGCTAGAACAAATTCAATCCTTTACATTTCAACAGAGTGACAATGGTGTAAGTAAACTTGAAGCCATGATGCTGCAATTGGCTCAAAGGCAAGACACCATGATAGCTAAATTCCAAGAGAGCGATCAAGCTAAGGATGCCGCCATCAAATTGTTGGAAACTAAAATTTCCCAATATGCCTCTTCTAATACCTACCAAGAGCAGGGGCAGCTGCCTTCACAATGTTACCAACCTCACGAAACTGTAAATGCCATTTCCTCAAGAAGTGGTAAGCATAATGATGAGCCCGTGGTTGTTAATATTGAAGCTGAGGTGCCCATGTCAAAAGGGAAAGAGCCCGAGATCCCTATTGAGATCAAGGTCCCATTTCCCCAAAGATTAGCCAAGCACAAGGAGGAGGCAAAGTATGGTAAGTTCCTTGACGTCGTCAAGACTTTAAAGGTAACAGTCCCTTTCATTGAATTGCTTACCCAAGTTCATTCTTATTCCAAGTTTATGAAGGAAGTCCTCAAAAAGAAGAGATCGTTCAATGAGACTAAGACCATAGCTTTCACTGAAGAGTGTAGTGCACTCTTGCAAAACAAGTCTCCACCAAAACTTAAGGACTCTGGTAGTTACTCCATCCCTTTCACTATAGGCTCATATACCATTGATAAGGCCCTTTGCGACCTAGGTGCTAGTGTAAGTGTCATGCCCTTTTCTATATTTGAAAAACTTAACATGGGTGCTTTGAAATGCACTAATATTACTTTGCAGATGGCGGACCATTCTCTAAAACAACCGATGGGTGTTTTAGAAGAGGTGCCCGTCAAGGTTGGTAAGTTTTTCATTCCCGTTGACTTTATAGTACTTGACATGGCCGAGGACTCTCAAATCCCAATCATTTTGGGAAGACCCTTTTTGCACACCACTGGTGCAGTCTTTGATGTCAAGAATGGGAAGTTGACATTAGAGATAGGAGATGACAAGGTGACCTTTAGTAAAAATTCAACCGTTAAGGGTCCCGTATTAGAAGAACCTTGTTATGTGCTTAAAGTTGATGACCCCTCTATTGTTTCTTCTATGCCTCGATCCTTACTGACGGATCCGTTGGAGGCACAGGTTAGTGTTGATTCTCTTGCCGGCGAGCATACTAAAAGCACTACTGCTAAAAGTGCTAGAAGAGGCTATTCCCGGAAAGTCTTGGCTTGGATGGAGAATGTAAAGAACGCTATGAAAATGAGCTTGGATAATAGTGAGCTTAAAGATAAAGGATGATTTCAAAGAAAGAAATGGAGTCTAGTAAGACTTTTACATTGCGCTTCTCGGGAGGCAACCCGTGTTCCTTTTCTTTTTTCATTTTTATTTTTGTATTCCCTTTTTTTTCATTGTTAGGATTTATTTTGCAGATGAAAGAGTTTTTGACGAATATATAAAGACCTTCATTGTCAAGTCCAAAAGACTAGCTTGGGGGAGTCCGCGCTGACTAGTAAGCTTCACTCTTCTTTCATTTTTCCTTTTCCCCATTAAGCATCTCGTTGCTTATTTTGTCTTTGTGCTCACATTGAGGCCAATGTGATGTTTAGCTTGGGGGAGGGATTGCATTTTCCCTTTTTGCATTTTTGATTTTCTCTTTTTGCATTTTAGTGATCATTTTTCAAATTTTGAATAAACGAAAGAGAAGATTTTTGAGAACATTTTAAAATTTCTGAACACAATTGAATGCTTTTCATGATTTGCTTGCTTGTTTACTATGCTATCATGTTACATTTCCCAAACTTAGAGCTTTCAAAAGATAATTATTCAATATTTATTGAATTGTGCATACATGGGGATGTCTTGTACACAGTAGGCATGGAATGAATCTATAGATGAGTACGCTTGATCTTGACATTTGGCAAGTTACATATATTGTAAGGTAGAACCTCCTTAGGCTGGTACATCTATACCCAGTCTCATCGAGGTGTGTGTAGTTCTCCTTGTGATGTGTGTCATGTCAAAACGCATAAGTATGGTTCTCATTTCATTCCTATGAGCATTGCATTCATGATTCACTGAGATTTGAAGCCTTTTTCACTTTAAATTGCCCCTCAAAATTAGCCCCGTCATAAAAATGTTTCACAAAATAACAGCTACACATAAAAAAACTGCCTACCTTTTGAGCTAGTAGCTAGACTATGTTGTGTGGGTGCTCTTTTGAGAATATTTGTTCTTATATGACAAAGTGAATTTGGGAGAACAAAAATGTACAAGAAGTGATGTTATGTTCAGAAAAGAAAAAAAAAAGAAAGAAATAGAAAAAATGAAAAAATCGGAAAAATGAAAAAGAAAAGAAAAGAAATTGAAAAGAAAGAAAAAGAAATAAAAGAAGAAGTTGTGAGTATCTCCTAAGAAATGTCAAGTCAATATTCAGAAGGAGTTTACCCTTGTGTTTCGTGTGTAATAAGCCAATTTGTTCCTTTTGGCTTCGTTTTTCATCTTCTGGGAAATTGATCGAAAGTTTGGATTGAGTATTCATTTATCATTGGTCAGTTGCTAGCTCATTCTAACCTTCACATGACCATAACTGTTTGTCCACCTTTCACCCATTTCCCAAAGCCTTCTTCATTGTTTCGGCTTCTTTTCTATGTGCATTATGATCTTTGACTTGTGTTTTGAATTGTTTACCATATTAGACTGCGGACACATTTTCATAAGTCGTAGATAGGTGAGTGTCTCAAAAACATTTACACATAAAGAAATCACCTTTTACATGCAATGAGTGTTCGAGTGTGCCGTGAGAGTCCATTTGTCAAAAGATCATGCAAGAGCCGAAAAATCTGTAGTGAAATTCTTTGTGCTACGCCGTTATGTAAATCTCAGCCATGTTTATGTATCATTCTTGCCCACGTTGTTTTTGGGTTATGATTCATTATGTTTCCAAAGCTTTACGTTGAGATTTGTTTCTTGATGGTGTAGTAGCCAATGCTTGCAACCCTTGTCCTGGTATTGTTTGTTATGTTTGCTTGAGAACAAGCAAAGGTTTAGCTTGGGGGAGTTTGATAAGTGAATATTTGTATGATTTTAACCCCCATTTTAGCTCGGTTTTGTTTGGCATTTGTGCTTTGTTAAGCCATTTTATGAGCTAATATCGTCTTCTAGGCGAATTCCTGTGTTCTAACCTGTTTTGTAGGGAAAGTGACATTTCTACGCCCTTTTTCTATATTCCCGAGCATTTGCCTAGAACCCGACGATTTAAGAAGCAAGCTTGACCAAGTGAAAGGCATTTCAAGAAGGTTCACTAATTCGAAAGAGAGAAGAAGTAAAGACAGTTTCGTAGTTGTCCGAAGATCAATCAATTAGGCGGAAGAATTCATCGCTTTACATCAAACCCTATCAACACACCCGATTGAAGAGGTCAAGGGGGATGATGGAAGTCAAGTCAAAGCAAAGGAATATGAAACGTTAGTCAAAAGCTTCTGGAATACAACTTACCCGATCGGGTAAGCGGTGTACCCGATCGGGTAAGTGTGCTGTTTCGAGAAAACGGCTTCAAATTACTATTTTTGTCCTATGTGTTTAATGGTCGACCTCTTCTCCACGAAACCCTAATGCTATATATAGATGCTCCAGCCCCTCTTCTCAAATCATCCATCTTACAATCCTCTTCTCTTTTCTTCTCACATTTCTCTTTAGTTTAGTCTTTCTAGTTTAGATTATTTTCTTCTTTTGTCTTTAGTTCTTAGTTTATTTATGTCCATTTCATATCAAAACATTAGCTTAGATCAATAAGAATTTCATCCTTGAAATCTCCTTTGTGTGGTTCAAGCATTGTAATTGGTGGATCGTTTAATATGTGCAAGGATTTTCTATTATTGTTATCATTATCGTCATTGATCGTCATATAGGTACTTCTATTCTATCCTTTGGTTATTGCCCTTTATTGTTTTCCATTTGATTGTTATTCTCTTTACATATTGTCTTAGATTCATTTTAGTGTCGTTATAATTGTAACTTCATTTCTTAGATTATCAATTAGCGTCGTTATTATCGCCATATAAATAGTCAAAACCAACTAAATATGTCTATCCTAGTTTTCATTGTTGATATCATCTTAGATTTAAACTTTCTCATGAGTAAGTAGTCACCTTTCTAGGGTGTAGGGTAGCCATGTTAGATTGATTAAAAGATGATAATTGGATAAAGAAATTGTGCCTTTAAAACGTTGTGTCTATGCATTTTTGGATTGTAACGATAGTTAACGACTTCTGGCCGGAAATCATCGACTAAAATGGAATGCTTTTCCAAGGTAGAGATACGTGAATTGAATAGACAAAGCATGACATGTTGGATTAAGACCTAGTAAATCGCCCAAAAGCCTGCTAGACCATCTTATCTATGATTGTAATGAACACATCATTCTTACGAACTCACAATGAATTATTTGTATGTTCCAAATCAAATTTCATCAATATGTCAATCTACATGTGTGAACCTACTTCCCTAGATGTTTTTCATCACTTGCTTTATTATTTTCATTTGTTTTTATTTTGTTTTCATTTATGCTTTATATTAGTTTAGATATCAAAATCCCAAAACCCAGATATTCGTTAGATAAAACCCAATTGCGAGACATTTCACATCTTATAGGAAACACCATCTCCTTCAGGATCGACCCCTACATCCCTAATTACATTAATTTGTTATTAGCCTAGTCTGGGTAAATTATCTTTGTATCGGGCTCGCGACAAGCACGATCAAAACCCTCAACTAAATCCCACAATTTGAGTTTCTTTAAAGTTATTGGACTAATGTGTGTAAACCTCTTGTGCCATAAGCATAATTGTACGCATCTACAGTAACTTTCATGCACGTAAAGGAACTTGTAGTAACTTTGTTTAAATCAATCATATACATGTTCCTTTTACGTAGACCTTCTAGAATAACATTACTAGTACCTTCAATTATGATGCGACAAACATTTGAATGAAAAACTACTTTATTTCCTTTGTCACATAATTGAGAGATACTTAGCAAGTTATGTTTAAGACCATCTACCAGATAGACATTATTAATAGCATGTGAAGGAGATATACCAATCTTACCTACACCGATTATCTTGCCCTTCTTATTGTCTCCAAAAGTGACTTTGCCATCGTCGAAGGGATCTACTGAAAGAAAAAAATCCTTATTTCCGGTTATGTGTCTCGAACAACCGCTGCCGAGATACCATTGATTATTTTCTTTCACTATTATTTGCAAGGGAATCAAATAAAACTTTTAGGTACCCACGCTAAGTTGGGTCATTTGTGGTTAGTGACTGTATATTTGATCCTTCCTAACCCATACATGTTTAATAATTCTTTTGGTCTTAATATAGGGTTGTCTAGGTTTATCATAGTATTTTCTCTTGTTATGAGGCACACTAGGTTTGAACGACTGCTTTTGATTCACATTCGCTTTGAATGAAGAAGATTTTGATGTGTAATCGAAAGCCATGTCATAAAACCATCTGAACTCATTATTTTTTAATTCTTCATGTTCAGATTCAGGTACAGATGTGTAATCGAAAGCTATGTCATAAAACCATATGAACTCATTATTACTACAATCATCACGTTGAGGTTGAGGTTCAGACTCATCAATACTAGACACATCATGTTCTTTAACATAATCAGTTTGCTTTTTGTTGTCGTTGACATATTTAACACAATTCTCTTTAATATGACCATTGTGACCACAATAATTGCAAATCAGATATTCTGGAAGGTTGACATATTTCCCTCATCTAAAACCACGGTCAGAAGGAGTGGATTTGCATTTATCATGGTCTCTTCGACTATAACATTCATTTCCTAGACCCATCTTCATGTTATTGTTAGACTGTTCGGTAAGGAAGTTTAAGACTTTATGACTTCCTTCCCATTTATCATGAACGTTTCGTGCAGGTAGGAATAATTCCTTCAAAGACTGAATTTCTTTTTGCACATAACCAATGGTCTATATTCGAGTCTTTGGAGGGATTGTTCTTTTCACGAAAATTATTAAAACGTTTGTTCAAGAGAAACTTCTCCTCATTAGGTTGATCTTTGGCTTGGGAGAATTCAGCTTTTATATCTTTCAATTGCTAAGAAAGAAAAGAGTTTTCTTTCTTGTGTCAATGATAACAACTTCCTTTGCCTTAGCTTCAGATTTCAAATGTTTGTTGACCTTCTTCAATTCTAAAGTTATAGCCTCATTAGCTATAACCTTGCCTTGAAGATGCTTAATGTTGGGCTTTAACTATGAGATTATAGCTTCATTAGCTATAACTTTAGACTGAAGAGCTTCTTTCTCAACATTTGTCATGTCTGAAGTTGTAGCTGAAGTAGCCATAACTTTAGATTTAAGCTTTTTAGCTTTGGCCTTCAGAAGTTGGTTTTCCTCAACAATGTCAAGATTTTGTTCCTTAAGATCTTTTAATTCAAGACTCTGTTCATGACAATGATCTAAGGTTTCTTCAAAATACTTAATTAAAGATTTCTTAGACAATTTCTTAACTTGCTTTTTAATTTCAAGATGACTAACCTCTTAATCATCTTCTGAATCTGGTTCTGAATCTGAATTGCCGACAAGGCACATCTTAGATTCACTCTCGTTGTCACTATCAGAAATTAGGTCAAGACTGACGTTGCTCAGACATAGGTTGGCAACTTCTTCTTCCTCTGACTCGTCATCTTCTGTGTCGAGATCTCCCCAGTAATAAGCCATCATGACTTGCATGAATTCTTTCTTGGTTTTCTCTCGTTGATTTTTGTCTTTGATTTTCTTCCAGGTAGGGCAATCCTTAATCATATGATCAATGTCCCCACACTTGAAGCAACCACGACTTGAGAGAGACCCTTTTGACTCGATTGGCTTCTTGTTGGACCTATTTTATAGTTTTGATAATGACATGTGCTTACTTGATAATGTGCTTTACTCGATATATCATATGCGTGTAATTGTGTGCTTTAGTCTTATTATAGCTAGCAACAATTATGAGAAGGAAGATCAAAGTTATAAGAACTTCAGGCATAACTTTGACAAAGTTTGTGAGACAAAGTTATAACAACTTCAGGAATAACTTTGAAAGTTTACATGGAAGTTATAGCTACCCAGTCATAACTTTAAAGAAAAACGCTTCAAGCAAGATCTACCTCAAATAACACAAGACTCAAGATGGAGGGTCTTTGTGATCAAGATGAAGAGATGATCCGTATACTGAACATCTTTGTGAAGATTAGATAATATAGGCCAGGTCGTCATTCTGTAACTATTCCATTCGAGTGATTTTAAGTTCAAAGTTATAGCTTTAGCCTATAACTTTGGATGATAAATGTTGATGCATGATTTTGGAAATAAAATGTTTTAAATGTTTTCAAAAGTGAAAGAGTATTTTTATATTTATCAAAAGTTTTAATTGAGAATATATTTATGAGATTCTATTGGTTAGTAATACAACTTATGGGTTGTCATGCTACCTAGGGTTTCTAATATATTCTATCTCAATTTGTTGTTAACCTAATAAGCCCACCTAGGGTTTGTGTAACACCCGGAAATGTTCCCTATTTTTCTAGTAAAAATATTTTACGGACATTTTTCAGCGAATTTTAGTTTTAATCGTAAATTTAATTTTTCGAGTCGAATTTAGAATTTCCGAGTTCGTATTTGGAATTTCCGCGAGATTCCATGAGAATCCCGTCTTAAGGCGAGTTTGACTTTTGTTGTCTTTTTCCTTGTAAATATCACACTACACTTAACCTATTTTCTCATTCACACAAACACAATCAAACATCACCTTCTTCATCACCAAGAAACCCAAAACCTAGCTTCCATAATCTTCCAATCACTACTACAAATACAGGCAATAACAACGCCCCATCAACAACGCATACTCATGAAAATAAAGAAAAACCGTTGTGGAATGGATAATTATTTTTCCGCGGAATTTTATTAAACCTAATAACAACGGTGTTAGTTTTTCGAACGTTGTTATTAGTTTTAACAACGGCGTGAACTAAAATAACCGTTGTAAATAAATTTACTAATAACAACAGTTTATTCTATATCCGTTGTTATTAATTTAGCGCGATATAATGAAAAGTAATAACAACGGGTATGAAAAACCCGTTGTTATAATGTGTTATTAATTTGGCGCATTATTTGGCTTAAATTAATAACAACGGATATGATTTTGTTGGACGTTGTTGTTAGTTGTAACAACGGATTTAACTTTGTTAACCGTTGTAAATAGGTAATCTAATAACAACGGTGAATATGAATATTAACCGTTGTCAATACTTTAATAAAGATGAAAAAAACACAGAACACTAATAATACTGTACTGCAACACAAAAACACAAACACAAAGCGATTATACTGCATCACAAAACCACAAACACTAATAATTTATTGATTTCCTGATCGTCTCTTTGTCATCATCTCCGTCTGCTATTTCTTATTAATCAGGTATTCTAATAATTTTTCTTTATTGATTTCCTGAATTTCGTTTATTTGTGAATTAGTTGCCTTATACATTGCATTTTCTGAATTAGTTGGCTTATTATTGAATTAGTTTTAATTAGTTGGATTTTCTGAATTACTTGGCTTACTATATATACTACGAATGTAGATAAATGACTCGAACTTGGATGAATGCTGCGAATATGAGTGACCCAAACTATAAGGATGGTTTAGCTGAATTTTATGAAGTCGTTGCGAACAATTTGAATGGTTCTTCTAGTATTCCATGCCCTTGTGAAAGATGTGGTAATATTAGGTATATGGCTATTCCGGACGTTAAAATTCACCTAGAAAAGTATAGTTTTAGTCGATCCTATACCCGTTGGATTTTTCATGGGGAATCATTAGAGGAAGATAATAATTTTGAAGAAGATGATCTTGAGGTATACGAAAGGATAACTGATGATCCCGAGTTTGCCGAGTATGTTGAGTTGGAAGCAGACGAGTTGAATGTTGGGTCTACAGATAATGAAGAAAAAGATGATGAATCAAATGCTTTTGAAGATGAAAACATTAATTTGGATGACCTTGACAACATGTATAAGAAGTTGTGTGAGTCTGAAGCGCCTCTATACCCTGGTTGTAAGTACACAAAGATGTCGGCTGTGGTGAAGTTGTATAATATCAAGGGGGCAAATGGGGTTAGTGACACATGTTTCACTAGTTTATTAGCCTTGATAAACGACATGCTTCCAGATGGTAATGTTCTTCCCGTTAAGACATATGAGGCTAAAAAACTAATTAGAGGGGTGGGTATGAAATATGAGAAAATACATGCATGTCCAAATGATTGCGTATTGTATCGAAAATTATATCAAAACTTAACCAATTGTCCGGTTTGTTTTGAGTGGCGTTATAAGGATAAGGAAGGGATCCCGGCTAAGGTGTTATGGTATTTTCCAGTGATACCAAGATTCATAAGGATGTTTGCGAATAGCAATGATTCAAAAATGTTAACTTGGCATGAAACTGGAAGAATAAATGATGGGAAGCTAAGACACCCGGCAGATGGTATGCAATGGAAATCGTTCGACGCTAAGTATCCCGAGTTCGGCATTGAACCTAGAAACTTACGTCTAGCGCTGTCCACTGATGGAATGAACCAACATGGAAACATGAGTACCCAACATAGTACTTGGCCAGTAGTGTTGGCAATATACAACTTACCTCCATATGTGTGCATGAAAAGAAAGTACTTGATGTTGTCGTTGTTAATTTCCGGCCCTAAACAACCTGGAAATAATATAGATGTCTATTTGGAACCTATTTTAGATGATTTGCGAATTTTGTGGGATAGTGGGATAGAAGTATTTGATGCATATAGGAATGAAACTTTCAATTTGAGAGCGATGTTATTGTGTACAATAACCGACTATCCGGCTTATGGCGACCTTTCTGGGCATACGGGGCATGGGAAAGAGGCATGTCCATTGTGTGGGGAGGATATCGAGTCTGAATACTTGAAGTGTTCTCATAAGTATGTGTATTTGGAAAATAGGAGGGGCTTGGATCCTGACCATTGTTATCGCAAGCAGCAGAAAGCATTTAATGGACGTCAAGAACATCGTCAACCTCCTAGAATTTTGAGTGGGCATGAAGTTTATCAGAAAGGAAAGCATATAGAGATAAAATATGGGAAGAAGAACGGCTCTAAATTGTCTACTCGTGGGTATAAGAAAAGATCCATAGTTTTTGATAAACTTCCATATTGGCCTGACCTGGAGGTCAGGCATTGCCTCGATTTCATGCACATTGAGAAAAATGTCTGTGATAATATTATCAATACCCTCCTGAATGTTCCCGGTAAAACAAAGGATAACGCCGAAGCTAGGGAAGATATGCAAATGATGGGTATTAGGCTAGAGTTGGCACCACAGAAGAGAGGTAATGGTACATTTTTACCGCCAGCAGCTTATACCCTTTCACGGAATGAGGAAAAAGAATTTTGTGCATGCTTGAATGGAATTAAAGTGCCACATGGTTATTCGTCCAACATCAAAAGCCTTGTGTCGATGCAAGATCTAAAACTCACCGGGTTAAAGTCACATGATTGCCACACTTTGATGCAACAATTACTATCCGTGGCTATTCGCTCCATTTTACCTGAAAAGGTACGATATGCTATTACCAGATTTTGTCTCTTCTTCCAGTCCATATGCGATAAAGTCATCGATCCCGATGATGCGGATTCATTGCAGGACCTCGTTGTCACCTCTCTTTGTCATTTTGAAATGTATTTTCCACCATCTTTCTTCACTATCATGATTCACCTGACCACTCACTTGGTTAGGGAGATTTTGTACCTTGGGCCCGTGTACTTGAGATACCAGTATCCTTTCGACAGATTGATGAAAGTCTACAAGGACTATACATCTAATCGGTATCGTCCAGAAGGTTGTATTGCTGAACGTGCTATATTAGACGAAGCTCTTGCATATTGTTACGCTCATCTCTCTCCTGAGGAGTTAATTGGCGTTCCAAAGAATCGTCATAGTGACTGGATGACCGGAAAAGGTATTAGGGGCAGGGTTGAAAAAATTGTGTCACGTGACATGTTACATTTAGCACATACGTATGTGCTAAACAACGAAGATGAGGTGCAACCTTATATTGAACAACACAAAGATGAGCTCAAATACGATCACCCACACAAGAGCGAGATGTGGATTGCAAACGAGCATAAGAAGACATTTGGAGAGTGGTTTAGGAATGTTGTCTTGGAGTATAAGAATTTGTATGGTGATGACATCTCTCCTAGGTTACTACGTCTTGGGTTAAGTCCAAATGCCAGGGTCACTTTTTTCAGCGGTTTTGCTATTAATGGTTATACTTTTTACACCCGCGAGCAAGATGAGTTGAGCACAATGCAAAATAGTGGTGTGAGTTCTGAATTTGAGGCAATGCACTTTGCTACTTCAAAAGATAAAAATCCTATTTGGGGAAAATGCCTTTATTATGGTGTTATTCAAGAAATATTGGTATTAGATTACATTGATTTCACAATACCTCTGTTTCGATGTAACTGGGTTGATAACAACAACAATTGTGTTCGAAAGGATAAAATGGGGTTTACGTTGGTCAATTTGGATAAGGTTGGCAATAATAAGGATGATCCTTTCATAATGGCATCCCAAGCTAAACAAGTGTTCTA
This sequence comes from Heliosperma pusillum, assembly GCA_022085475.1. Classification (NCBI taxonomy): domain Eukaryota; kingdom Viridiplantae; phylum Streptophyta; class Magnoliopsida; order Caryophyllales; family Caryophyllaceae; genus Heliosperma; species Heliosperma pusillum. The sequence continues at coordinate 7,078 of JAIUZE010015172.1, read as the reverse complement.
TGTCACCGATCCTATGGATAAGAAGTGGTCTGTTGTACGATCTATAAGGAGTAGACGGGGTGCACCCGATAATGGTGGGGATAATGATCAGGATGTCGTGTTTGAGGGAATGGATCACTCTTCCACTGTATCTTATTTCGACAATGTTGACACTGATCATGATAACATTGAAAGCATCTATATGCGTGATGATCATGGTGAAGGTATTTGGGTTAACGAAGAAACTATGTCGGGGAAGAAACGTCCCCGATCCTGAGGTGGTATTGTCTTTAGTTTTTGTTAGCTTTGGTCATTGTTGAAGATTCCCAAATTATTTAGCTTTTGGTCATTCATTATACAGTCTCCATGTTTTGGTTTCTGCTGATATTGCAGTGTATAGTGCTTATGATATTGCTGTCTTTGTTGGTTTCTGCTGATTATTATTGCAGTGTATAGTACTTATGATATTGCTGTCTCTTATAATTATAATTAAAAAAAAATAAAGGTAAGCAACAACAACGGTTGTTGTAAATATACCCGTTGTGGTTAGTAATAACAACGGTTATTAATCACAAACCGTTGTCATAGTTGTTACTAATTACAACGGGTATGATACTATAACCGTAGTCATTACTCTATCACAACGGTTTGTTTATGATAACCGTTGTCAATATTTGTAGATAGGAAACACACACTAATAATACGACTGTACTGCAACACAAAAACTCTATCACAAAGATCTATTAAAGGAAATGATCATTTTTCTGTCATCATCTCCCTTATTATTTTTTAATTTGTGAATTTGTGAACTATTTCTTGAATTTGTGAATGTCATTTCCTGAATGTCGTTTATGTTTTTCACCAATTCAATGTCGTTTATTATTAGCAAATTTGTTAATGTCATTTCCTGAATGTCATTCAATTCTAATTTTGCTTTATCGATTGAATAGCTTTGAATTGAATTAGTTTAATTACTTCTAAACTTAAGTCAAAAAACAAATTAACTTATCAACATTAATATTATTAAATAATAAGTTCAAACGGCGCCACACACAAATGGCGCCAAAACAACAACAACCAAACAACCAAACAACTACAACCAAACAACAACAACAAATTAAATTGAGTCCGGGTAAATCTTCAACGAGGTCGACCCCATTTGGCCAACAGTAACGGTCATGTTCGGAAGCCACCCATAGATATGGCCCAGGCTGGTGGTCCGTGCTCTCAATAAAATCTTTTCGCCAATGCCCGGCCTTGTCAAACATTCTTGCCAGTTTGAATGCGGACGCACGATGAGCATCCGACATCCCAAACTCGAAAACGAGTTCCCCTGTAAAGTGCCTGCGATGATAATTTGGCCACATCTTCCTGATTAAATAGCCATTTCGAATAAGCGTATCACGGAGTTTTTTGTAACTTTTACACCCAACGTAGCCACCCTCAATATGACAAGGCATTTCTTTCATGATGCAAGCATATGGTTTAGTAAAAGTTCCAGACATTTTGTATGGTTGATGTTAGTATTGAGGCTGGGAAATTTTGTATGGTTTAGCAAATATGATATTGATTAGAGTTGGGAATTTTGTATGTGGTTGATAACCTGCTTGTATTGAGGCTGTATTTATAGAGAGGTATTTATTGGAGTTATTTATTCACATGCATGCATTGGTTCACATGAAGGCATTGATTCACATGCATGCATGGGTTCCCAAAACGACTATACATTCACATGCATGCAGTACGTTATTGATTGAGTAAATGTGTGAATATGCAGTCAATGCATTTACTGCAATGTGCAGTCAATGCATTTACTGCAATGTGCAGTCAATGCATTTACTGCAATGTGCAGTAACCCTATCACAACGGTTGTGGTAACGAAAACCGTTGTGGTTAGTAATAACAACGGGTTTTTGTACCAATAACCGTTGTTATTGCGTAATAACAACGGTTTTTTGTACCAATAACCGTTGTTATTGCTCAATATTATTATTTTTAATTAAAAGATATTGCAGTCCAAACCCGTGAATAAACAACAGCAGAACCAGCATTGATTAAAGCATCCATTGAACATCATCAATGGCAGCATAAACCCTCTATAAATACAGCCTTAAAACCCCTCCTTTAAATATTATATAACTACCCTAATTAATTACTCCAAAAATTAATATCATCAATGGCAGCAGTTAACCTTCCCAACGATGAGACGACCCTTACAAAATTGATTGCAGATGAGAAGGAGGCTCTTGCCGTAGTTCCCGCTGATCATCACCCATTGATTAAAGGATCCATTGAACATCGAAGGGATTATTGGATTAAGAGGCGTGAAGCAGTCCGACTTGTCAAACAAGCGTCGTCATCATCATCGTCCTCTGTCTACCCACGTCGGCCTTATACTCGGAGGTTGGATGCCGCAAGAGATATGTTGAGCTGTACCCGTCCTACCTTATCTCCACATGCAAGACGTGTGCTTGCAGGCATTGAATCTGTTATTGCAAAATACGAGGTTAATGATCCGGAAGTCATCAGTATCAGCAATATTGTTCCGGATTGTTGGTGGCAGTGTGAGAAAAGCTTTTTACACTTAACCGGAATTGTTCCGGATTATTTAACATCTTTATTTATTTGATGTCGGATGAATGTAATGTACTTTATTATAAAATCTAGGTTATTCCTAATGAAATCAATGAGAACGAATGTTGTTTAAAGTGTTTGAATTGATGTTCAATATTTTGATGTATTATTAGAAGTATATAAAAAAGGGTTTAGGGTTTAGGGTTTAGGGTTTAGGGTTATTTTGAAGTAACACACGTATACTAATAATGATACTTAATAATTAAAAGTGATCCGACCCGAAAATGATACTTTATAATCATCACGCGGATAATAAATAATGATTTCTATCGAATTAAATAAAATAACCTGATACTAGCTAGCGAGCTAATTAATTTTGGGTCGGACAGTTTCAGGTTTGTGATGCAAAAACGGCCCGTTTATTAGCGTACTTGAATTGGATGAACGAAGTCGATCGACCCCAGGCCATATATATATATATATATATATATCATTATTATTTAATTTGGGAAACATTGACGTACGCGTATATATAATACTTAGCTTGCTTACTTGAATTGCATGTATGTGCATTGATGAATCTGTTATTATTGCAAATTGTAGTACGAGCGTCGTTAATTAGAGATCCGGAAGTCATCATCATTTAATTATTATATATATATATATATATATATATATCATCATCAATAAGTAGTACATATATATATACGAGGTAATTAATAATGTCACGTGCCCCCGACCCTGCCCAAAAGCGATCGACCCGAATTGAAGTACGTAGCTACGCTTGCTCTGATCTAGAAAGTGGATTGCCCGATCCGTAACTGCTGGCCTGGCCACCCGATAGATTAGTTTCAGGTTAACTAGTGATGCATGATAATTATAATAACCAGTTCCTTAATTAAAAAGAAAATGACCCGATTCGAGGTAATTGAACCAAAAACTAAAAATAATTAATAACTAACCCGATCGATAAAGTTATTAATTACAAACCCGCCGAATCTAACCCGATTAGAATTGATTCCCAGGCCAAACCCGATCGGAGCTAATAATTAAACGTAACTTACGCCTATAATATAAAATTTAGAGCAAAGTAAAATAAATTAAATTAAATTTAGAGCAAAGTTAAATAAATTAATTTAGAGCAAAGTTAATGAGTTTATTTCGTGCCTCAAATTTTAATACCGAGCGCGCGTATCTGAAAAATTAAAAAAAATATACATAATCTATAAAAACGGTGTTTTAGAAATTCACCGTTGTTATTACTTTCAACAACGGTTTATAATAAATAAACCGTTGTCTTAGTGTTATTACTTTCTACAACGGGGGTTATTTAACCGTTGTTATTACTCTATAACAACGGTGGTTTGTAGGATAACCGTTGTCAATAGTTTCTCTTAATAAACCCTTTAGTTTCTCTTAATAAAAAATAATTTACAATCCTATAGAGTAAATTTTACACACGTACATTATCATCATCATCCTCCTCGTTTACAATCATCCTCGTTTACAACACAAATCTTTGTGTTTAGTATCATCATCATCCTCCTCGTACTCGTGATCATCATCCTGTTCTCTTTATCATCACCCTGTTCTCATTTTCTTTATCAGGTAATTTTTGTGTTTCGTCTTTAGGGTTTTAAGTTTGAAGTTCATCTTTTTGTTTTCATTTTCTTTTTATCGTTCTCTTTATCATGTAGTTTCATTCCTTTCTAAGTTTTTAGAGTTTTAGAATCTCTGCATGACTCTTTATTTGTTCAGTTACTATTTCATTCATTTCAAGGTCTTAGGGTTTTAGAATCGCTGTATGCATGACTCTGTTCCGTTACTATTTCATTTATTGTGAAGGTCTTAGTGTCTTAGGATTATCATGGGTGAAAAACGGAAAAGAGTAGAAAACAATGATAAGGGGGATAAGCCTGGTGAGAGGGGTGCTTCGAAGTGCTCTGCAGCCCTTGCAGCTATAGCGGCAAAAAAGCCGATGGAAATAAAATGGAGTGTGAAAGGTGTTCCTACTGGTCCAAATGCTAGCCATTTAGCCACTTGGATTGGAGTTACAACCAAACAGTTTGTGCCTATAGATTTAGATGATTTCAGGAATATAAATCCTTAATTGCAGAACTTACTCTTGAAACGTATAAAGGTATGATAATATCTTTAGCTAAACACCATTTTATTTTGCATAAGTTACTATTACATAAGGCAGGAAGCCGTATAAAGGTTCGTGTAAAGGTATGATATTAGACAGCCGCTTATTAGTATATATGATGATGATGCAGGAGGCTTTCGATATTCCAGACTGCCATGATAAGTATCTATTACGTAAGGCAGCGGCAGTCTTAAGGCAGTGGAGGTGTGACCTTGCCAAATTACACTTGTATGTGGACAAGGAGACGGGGCAGATGCATAAGAGCCCACCGACAAAGTACCCCAACATCACTCAGAAACAATGGGATAATTATAAGGCGAAACGAGCTACTGAAAAGTTTCAGGTTAAGTATCCATGTCATATGTTTACATTTTTGTAAAACTCTACTTAAGGTTACATTGTTCTAAAAGTTTCAGGTTACATTTTTCTAAAACTCTACTTGTATCTATAATTTTCTAATTGTCTCATCTACTTGCGATTTTATATGATTTGAAGAGCGTTAGCGCTAGAAATCGTGCTAACATCTCACAGAAGCGGGGGGTATATTATGGTTCTCGAGGCGGTTACAGATTGATAGAAGAAAATCTCGTAAGTAGCATCTATATATTAGATTTTTTTAATCATACTTGGACTTGATATACATGTATACATATATTCTTTTTGAGTTAACGTGTAGGTGTCAAAAGGTGTGACCGACTTGAATCGGCACGTAACTTATAAAGAAGGGCACAAGCCTAAAGGATCCCGAACATGTAACGAATATGATCAGGAAGTCTTGGCCAACATAGTAAGTATTATTTTTATTAAGACGGGTTTTTAATAACTTTATTGTTCAATTCTTGTATGTCTAACTATCTATTTATTTTAGTAACAAAAATTAAATTAAGTTTATTTGATATATTATAGGAGAATGTTCTGAAGGAGGTTGCGGAAGGGAAATTCACTCCGAGTGGTCGTGACGACGTTCTTGCTAGCGCGATCGGCCGTCCCGAGCATCCAGGTCGATTGAGGGGCGTCCCATTACATGTCGGAGTCACGAAATATTATGGGACAACTAGCTCGAACAAGAAGAAGAAAAATAAGGGGAAGGCTGACATGGTACGTATACCATTTGTTATTGTCATTTAAAATTCACATGTTATTGTTTTAACAAATTGCTGATTCTACATTTTGGGCGTGCAGGTTCAGTTATTGGCCTCCGTGATACTGAAGAGGAATTCTGGAGGCAAGCCTTCCGAAGAAGAATTGAAGATGATGGAGGATGTCATTAAAAAGGGTGAGGTAGTGCAACAGATTTGCCAAGAGGCAGACACTACTACCTTGCCAATACATGAGGAGACGGCTGAGAAGATGGGTGAGGTACCTACTGCTGTCGAGGTTTTAATACCGCAAGCCGATAAGGTAAATATGAATTTTTTTTTCTGCATTTGTTCTTTCCAGCAGCCATGCCTTTGATTGGTTTATTTTATTAGGTAAATGAGTCGGAAAAGGGGACGCAACTTGAGGAGACGGGTGAGGTACCTAATGCTGCTGAGGTTTTGATACCTCAAGCCGATAAGGTAAATACGACTTACCCATTTTGAACCTCTGCATTTGTTCTTTCCAGCAGCCATTGCATGCCTTTGATTGGTTAATTAATTTTATAAGGTAAATAACTCTGAAAAGGGGACGCAACTTGAGGAGCCGGCTGAGAAGACGGGTGACAATAAGGAGGTATGTAGAATATAAGAAGGTAGTATATGCTGTCAGTGCTAAATCTGGTCTGGACATGTTCAAGTATAATAGCCTACCCACCAACAATAAATACTTGTAACTAACTTTACATTATATACTCAATATAGATCATTTATGATATCTAGTATATTTTGGTATTTAGTAAATAATGTGTATTCTTCAGGCCACAAAAAGGCGGGTAGTTGTTCGTCTCGCCGACCCTTCATTCAAAGAGAATGTGATTGTTGCTCGGGGCTTCGTATACCCAAAGCCCAAGGACTCAGCGGAAACCATCTTGGTTCATGGCGTACGACTCTTGCCGAAGCATGCAAAAGTGGGGATAGTGGGAGTCGTGAAGGGCTATGGAACCCGTAAACTGCCCGTCCCAGTCCGCGACGACATAGTAATACTAGCAGATGCGGTTAAATGTTTTGTCCAATGGCCTCAAAGCCACATTTTCTTGGCTCGTGATTGTAAAAGTCAACAGAATGTAGACGGGGTAAGAAAAATACATCTAATTTAACCCGCCTTTTGTCTTTGTTCATCACCTTCATAAATAGTGAAATTTATATGTTATATTTTTGTTTTGTAGGTAACAAAAAAAATGGATAAGTCTAACTCGATAGACAATCTTTCTACTACCTCGTCAAAACAAAAACTTGATGA